>JAMBLF010000346.1:0-299683 GCA_030578115.1 Leucoptera coffeella
TATGTACAAAGACACTGCAAACTAACTGCGTTCTTCCCGGCATGTCGTAGGAGGCGACTAAGGGTCGATGGAAACTGTTGGGTGATGGGCTAGCAACCTGTCACCAATGTTCCATATAACATTACAACCCCTATATTCTCTATCTCTTTCTATCTATCTTTCTAGGTTCTATCCACCCTGAAAGGAATTAAATGACATGAATGTATATTACTAGTGTACATACAAAATAAAACACATCCTAACTACTTTAGCCTTATGCTCTTTAATCTCAGTCCTATGTCCAATGGCCCCTGTCACTCCCCTCTAGCGTGGAACACCGCAGAGGACACACGCTGCCCGCCTTGCCTCCACTTGGCACCACCTGCGCACTTCTGAAAGGGCACATGTCACATTGCGTTTCATAGGGACATACGCCCTTTAGTACTGCAAACTGTATATATAGTACTCTATATAAGTATGGATGCCAACTTGTCAACATTTTGCCGCCATAAAATGGTACTCTGTGTATATGTATAAAAAAAACATAGACTAACCTACACTGTAACTTTGTATGACTGTAATTACAGTAGAAGCAAGTAACTAGATACATATATGTAATGAATATCTATATGTGTATAATAAAACACACTTTAATCTGCACTATTTAGAGTTAATGTATGTAAGTTGTTATATAATGAAACACACTTTAACCTACACTGTATTTTGTAGTGAACGTAGGTGTATATGCATGTATTGACATATTATGTGTTAATTTACCTCATTACTATGTATATTACCGGTGTACATACAAAATAAAACACAGCCTAACTACTTTAGCCTTATGCTCTTTAATCTCAGTCCTATGTCCAATGGCCCCTGTCACTCCCCTCTAGCGTGGAACACCGCAGAGGACACACGCTGCCCGCCTTGCCTCCACTTGGCACCACCTGCGCACTTCTGAAAGGGCACATGTCACATTGCGTTTCATAGGGACATACGCCCTTTAGTACTGCAAACTGTATACATAGTACTCATATACGGTGTCTGGACGAATATAGTACTCTTATAAGTATGGATGATAATGTGTCAACATTTTACCGCCATAAAATGGTACTCTGTGTATATGTATCAAATAAAACACAGAGTAACCTAACAAACTTTCTCTTAGAGTAACTAGAGATCCCGCCACATAAGGTGGCAGTAGCCAAACTTGGAACTAAATTTGACGTTACCGCCATTGCGTGTTATTTTGTATGAAAGGTAAATTTAGTATTACCAGCGTTGTGTTTTTTGCCCACTCTTTGTAATTTTTATGTTTGTTAAGGGTGATTATAATAAATTGATTTCCGGAGTTTCTTGTTAGTTCTTCTCCAAGCTAGGGTCTCCGCTGATCTAACCTCGGTAAAAAATATGTAAAGACAATGCTCAGTGCCATGTTTGAAATAATAGTTTTAAGAGATTCGCGATTTATACTCATGATATAAGATATAAGGGTGTGTATAAGATTGATTGCAGCTGTGGGAAATCCTACGTCGAACACACTAAACGGTCTATTGCGGACAGAGTGAAGGAACACATAATATATGTAATATATAATAAGAAGGATAAGTCCCGTTAATTATTAATCATGTTTGAAATAGTTTAATAAACATATTTTGACTTTGATATATTAATTTGTTTTATTTGAGTTTATAGCTCTGCAACCAAAGACCGTTACAAATGAAACCTATAATGTTTCGAGCCGTATGGCACAGTGAGTGCTAGTTTTGGCGTGTTTACTGGTAACACTGAATTACGCGACTGTGGCGACGCCTCCAACTGCCACCGTATGTGGCGCGATCTCTATAACTGTATATTCTCATGATAGGTTATGAACATCTGTGTCAATATTTAACTGTCAAAAATGACAGTTACTGTGTATATGTATTGTGTCAATCAACATTTTACCGCCATAAAATGACACTTACTGTGTACATGTGTCAAATAAGACACAAACTATCCAACATTCTCTTAGAGTAACTATACAATATATTGCGTTTATATAAGTGTATGTATATACTTGAACAACACTTTTAGTGTAAGTATATGATTTTGAGTGTATGTATGTTTTCTTCACACACAATTATTGTGTGCGTGTAACACTTTCATGGCAATTATATGTATGTACTTTATATTACCGGTGTACATACAAAATAAAACACAGTCTAACTACTTTTGCCTTATACTCTTCAAGTATATTACAGTTATCCACTTTAATCTTAAGTAGTTGTATGTACAATGGACCCTCCATCCCCTACTCCCCTCTAGCATTGACAAACACTGCAGAGGAGACCACGCTGCCCGCCTTGCCTCCGAACTTGAACTGCGGGGTGGGAATCACTTGCTTCTGGAGCAGCGGAGGCTGCAAGTGGCTCGAGAGCTCTTCTGCCGTCCAGTTGCAGGATGTTATTATGAAGTAGCCTGGGAGAGAATGAAAATACATATATAGGGTGATAGATTCATACGCGTTGACAACCATTAACATTTGAGGAGTAGTCAGAGCTTAAGGTATTATCTCCACAATTGCGAAGCTAGTAATTCTATGGCCACCTCGTTCCAACGTGTTGACTAGATAGTCCGTACTCAAAGTGACAGCCTAGAAGAGTGTGTTTAACATGTCATATGGGATGTATATCCATTCAGGGTGACAGATAACAGATGATAGCTTATGAATGAAATAATGTAGTGTGTCTATGTGTTCTGAATTAGCTCCCAATCTTTGAGGAGGCTTTTGTCAATATTTTTGCATGTTGTTAGTAAATAAATGATAAATTTCAACCTATATATATATATATATATATATATATATATATATTTGCGGCTATAGCCCAGTGGGTAAGACCTCTGGCTTCTTATGAGAAATATCCTAGGTCCAAATCCTGACTCTGGCATTAATGAATAAAAAGACAAACGCGTTCATGACTATTAACCCTTGCAGGGTCAGAGTTTTAGGTGTCCATCTCCACAATTGCGAAGGTAGTAATTCTATACCCACCTCGAACTCATGAGTTGACTAGATAGTCTGTAGTTAATGTGACAGGTGGTAAGCAATGCCGCCATTGACAAGCACTATCACCTGTTCAGGGAACATGTAGGTTTCCTCACAATGTTTTCCCTCACCATAGTATATAGTAAATAGAATGATAATATGAGAATTTAACGTAGCTCAGTCAATAAGTCTGTTGCTAGACTAGCAATCTGTCACCAATATTCCACATTACATCACAACCCCAATATTCATGCTAAGAAGTGACCTAGGAGATATCATCTCCAACATTCTGTAACTTTCTGTCTACCCAAAAGGGATTAAATGACGTAAATATATATGTATTTACATACCACCATCATCAAGCATATTCTTGACGTTCTCAATGTATTTCTCTCTCTGTTGCTTAGGGTTATCCGGATTCAAGCTGATCGCGTCATATGTTCCTTTATCGTGTACTATTTTGAACTTTTTATTTAACGTTGTGGGGTTGTCATCTGTTATATTGAATACCTGTAATATAAACATAACAGTAATAATACAATACTCATATTACTGGGATAAAATTGAATTGGTTACGTAGGGACAGGTAATAATACGGCGATACGGTTAACTACCTATCACGTTGGGTGCTGTCTATGAAGTGAATCGCGGGCTTGGAGTGACCTGTACCTAACATGCCTTCAAAATTTCGGAGATGGGAACTCAAGCCTCTGACTACCTCACCATAATAAAAAAGGGAGTGTGTATACACAAGTCGTGAAGCGTATGTTTTTTTATGTTACATAGGGCCGGTCTAATAAGTCATGCGACAGTCTGATCGATGCCATATTGAAAAATTGTTACGTAAAAAGAATGCTAACTACCTGCCATTCTTCTCGGCATAGTGAAGCAGGCTACCAAAAGCCTAGCATCCTATCACCAATATTCCATATGACATCATTTTTGACTTGTTTTTTAATATAAAATTAGGAGCTTGTATGTATCTCATTATTGTTTTTATACTTATGTATCTCTATTTTTTCTTTTTGGTTTAGTTGGTTAATTTAGGTATATATCTGTTATCATTGTTTTATAATTTGTCTGTTTTTGTTCTCAGTGAAACATATTTAATGTAGTAAACTTCATTATTTAAGCATATATTTTTAATTACTGTATTTTTAACTGGTTTGTTACTGTTTTGTTTAAATAAATAAATAAAATCAAAATCCTAATTAATGTTAGGCTTAAGAACGTGAATGTATATATAATGTTAGAAGTACCTATAATCGCAGAGTGTTAATGAGGCGAAAGTACCTATCCCTCTACAGGGAATCGGGTGTGATGTGAATGTATGTATGTTTACAATGAAATGTTTCAATTGAGACTACCGTACCCCTGCATGAATAATAATCATACCAAATAATATAACTTTACGTATGTAATATGACGTTAGGAGTACCTATAACCGCCGAGAGTGTATGAGAGGATGTATGAATGTCAATGAAGCGAAAGTGGTCTGTCAGGATCGAGACAAATGGGGATCCGTGATCTCTGCCTACCCCTCTACAGGGAATCAGGCGTGATGTGTATGTATGTATGTATGTTTACGTATGTAACCTTACCTTATACTCTATATGTGAGTGGTTATTTTGGGACACCTTCTGAGCTAGTTGAATGGCTTCTTCACAGTAATCCACACCTAAAAGATTGGTAAACCCCTCGGAAGCTAGGGCTTTCAAAGTGTACCCGTTGCCACAACCTAAGGAGTAAAAAGAAAGTTTTATCACATAACATAAATATGTATACACCATGAACCAAATATAAAGAGGACCCGGCGTAAGGAGTGGTCCCCGTTACGCAGTGCGGAGGCCAAAAGGCGTGTTTTAATTGGTGCGGAGTCTACAAATGTGTAGTAGAAAGAAGATACCTAATTTGATTGGCCGATACCGTGTTTTGATTGGTTATAATATCTCCCCTCCATCCCGCGTACCGCGTTTCACCCCGCGTAATGCCACGCTAGTTTCCATACATATATTGCGTAAGGCCCACTCGTCTTATTAATTACTCCATGATCAGGACAGATAGGGACCCTTGATCTCTTCCTACCCCTCTACAGGGAAACTAGCGTGATGTGTATGTATGTATATAAATATTGGTGCCTTGTAAATAGTCTTGTGCTAGTCTGGGACGTAAAAAGAATGTTAACTAGTTGCTGTTCTTCTTGGCATGTCGTTAGTGTTTAAGGGACTAAGGGTCAATAGAATCTTATAGAGCGATTGGATAGTAACCTGACACTGATGTAAATATTAAATGTGATGTCGGACATTTTATCAGGGGCCTTACTCCACTAACTCATTTTAGGCACAATATTACTTCAGTAGCAATACAGTAAAAAAAAAAAGTGACATGAAATATCACCTGCCAAATTGAGTACTGACTTCAACTCTAGGGTTTGAGGTGGCTATAGAATTACATTCTCTACAATTGCAGAGACAGACCTCTAACTACTCCACAAGCCTTAAAAGTTGTGAAAATAATAATAATGTTTGGACATTATTACACCAATTGAACTAGCCTCTTGCTTAGAACATTTAAGATTTGTGTTAAGGGTCCTAGTCAATGTCTGACAGCATATTTACCTAAATCAATAATAGGCGCATCCTTTTCCAAGCCGCATTTACAAATCCAGTTTATGACTCTTTGAGCACTGTCCTCTCCAAACCATACGTCTCCTGAAATGGTACATAGATGACATTTAAAACATCTTTAGTTATATGTATGTGGTACAAGAATATATTATTGTTGCACTTGGAAAATCCAATAAACATTTCATTGTGAAAGCTTCCTTGCTACACTCGTCATGCCTATGAAACCCGATTTGTGATATCACAAAAGAATACGAAAATGCTTTATTCTGCTATGTATCATTCAAACAAAAACCTGCTAAATGCAAAAATTCGTAACAAAGAGTTTTTTGTCTTTTATCAAAAGTTATGATTTTGTCTTTATGGGTTCTTCCAGGCGCAACTGATGCGATGACTATATGTAGTATGTATGTACTATATTTAGTATCTATATGTAGTATAGAACTTATACAAATAAAATTGGAGACATTCTCCTCAAGGTGTACGTAGTGTGATAAATAGAAGAGCATGTATGAGTAGTTATGAAGTGGCAATCAATAGTCTCTGCCTATCCCATTGGGGATGAGGAGACACAAATATATGTCTGTCTATAGTATTTAGTTTGAGTTTTGGCATAGCGACTTGTATATACACACTCGCTTTTTACTGTGGCAGGGTAGTTAGAGGCTTGAGTGTGCATCTCTGGAATTTTAAAAGTATGATCCTGAACCATATAAGTGATGGGTAGTGAACTGTATCGCCGCATACAGGTACTGGTCTACCTATGCCCAGGGATAGGCAAAATTGCTTATGATGTTTTCATTATTAGCTGTAAAATTTTATAAACATTTTAAAATTTCATTCATTGGTACATGCCAAAGCCGGAATTCGAATCGAGCACCTCTAATAAGAATTCAGAGGTCTTACCCATTCGGTTACAGCTGCTACCAATGGTAATTTCTTTTCTTTTCTAAACTATGTAGTAAGTAAGAAACATTTTCAGTATGATGGTTCTTTGGTAATTCTCATGGTTACCTTTTACGGGACTTCAAGACATATGGAACGATTTAGTATGGTCCATGTTTGTTTAAAAGTGGAGTAAACAAACGTTTTGATTATATTATAGGTACCTAAACCGCGGAAATTTGTAACCTCAAAATTCTTATTTTGATAGTAGTAATTCGTATCAGTAGGTTATTCTATATGCTAAAAATATATAAGTAGATACAATAAATCTAAAAGTGTATACAAAATACGTAAAATAACTGTTTAAATACCTGGATCTCCATACTTCTCGAAATTATCAATTTCTGTTTTATAAGCATCTTGCCAGAATTGCTTAGTTCCTAATTCCGAAGGATCTAGTTCAGACATGTTATTTGAGCTTATAAACTAATTAAAAATGATTGTGCGTTAATTTTTAATCTATGTTCTAACCACTTACAGTTACAAACAAAAACAAATTGGAAAAAACTGAAACGAAAACAAAGCAATGCAGTTTTCAGCAGTCAGTTTTTTTATTTGGACACGGTAAAATAAAATAGAGACGAATTTTATGAATTTAAATTTAAATAAAACTATAAAAATGAAATGTATTATTAATTACCGTATTAGTTTAGGTATTTTTTATTGTTTTAATGAATTTTCTTACTTATTCTTCTGAGGTGGTGATAAAAGTTTGTGTGTATTTAGGTGTAATGTAAGCAAAAAACATCAAAATAAAAGCAACAGATTGATGAAATGAAAATCTAATCACAAACTAACTGTAAAACATAAAATAAATATTATAACATTATCCACCAAAATAATGTTTTAGAACATTCGTTTATCCGATGAGTTATAAAATAAAAAAAAGTGTGTATCTTTTCTTTGCTTTGGTTTTCATACACACAAGAAACATCTGTTTTATTTACATTAAAAAAAGCGATTTTAAAAATGAATGATAGTGAAAAAGTGGAAAAGTTAGAAAATGAAATCAAAGAGCTACGCAATAAACTACTATTTAAAGAGAAAGAACTTATAGATCTACGACAGAAGATCGATGTAAGTATATTGGTTATGTTTACAAATTAATACAAAGATCTTATCTTTATTATTCAATAATGAGTGTTTTAGTAATTTTAGACTCTTATTACATGTACTGATTCATGAGATTTCTATTCGATAATTTAATTTATTTTAAAGCTTGAGAAAAGCGAGAAAATCTGATTTATAGTTACGTGCAGGGTTTGTTATAGAAAAATACGTTCTATTTTATATGTATCTATACTATAATTACGAACATCAAAACGCTAATCTCTAATTATCCCTTATGGGGATAATAATAATAAATCACACGCTATTTTAGATGAGGGAAAACATCATGACTAAACCTACCCAAGAACCAACAAGAAACTCCGGCTTTTAGGATTTTTTGCCCAGTGCCAGTTACAAAACCTAATTATACAGGAACATAGACTTAGTTGATAATGGATAGTCAATCTCCGACTAGTTTCAAAAGGTTGTAAGGTTGTGAATGTGTATGTATGTATGTATTTTAAGGAAAGGGGTATAATACATATGTATGTATTTTGTAGATATTCTAGATGTGTTAACTTAATTTTTCAGGACAAAAATGCGTCTGCACCTAATGACAAAGCTATATCCAAAAGAGAAAAGAATGGGTGTGATTTACTACCAAAATGGGCTATTGAAAGGTAATTAAATACATGTGTTATGTTGTGTGTTTAATCCTTGAATCCCTCATCCGACATAGGGCCTTCAACCTAGCATGCCTTTTGAAATTTGATGACCTCCGTGGCGCGATTGGTTGACCATCTGAACGCGGGTTAGATTCCCGGTGGAGGCAGAGTTAAGAACTATGCTTTTCTTCTGCTTTCCAGTCTGGTCGTTGATTATATATACTACATATTATGCATTTCTCTATATATAATAAGTACACATTTCTCAAATACACATTGACTAGTACCCTTAACACAAGTCTTAAACGAACTTACCAATGGACTAGTTCAATTGGTGTAATAGTGTCCTAAATTATATTATGTGTAACTATTCACAACAACACAACATTTCTTAGTGCAGTACATAACCTAACCTAACGAAGCCAAATATTTATTTATTTATGTCGCCAAGGCACAAATTGGACCCTATATAACCGTTAACGTTCCACTGCTAATATATCTATAATATTCGGCTATAATCTGTCTGTGTGATTATGTCTAAATATCATTATATTTTATATATATTTACAGATACAGTCGTCAAATACTGGTTCACTCTATCGGTGTGCAGGGCCAAGTGAAACTGAGTAAGGCAAAGGTGCTAATCGTAGGCACAGGAGGCCTGGGATGTCCCACTGCTATGTATTTGGCTGGAGCCGGGATAGGTATGTTACTAAATACTACGTTTACTATATGATTAATAACTAACGGGACCTATCGCGTATGTTTTTATACAATAAAGTTACCTCTACTAATCCGACGTTTCGGCTACGTTGCAGCAGCCATTGTCACGGGTAGACTACTACCATGGCTACTGCAACGTAGCCGAAACATCAGGTTGAAAAAGGTAATTTTATTATATTAGTAATTAATATATATATGTTATATGTGAGTTTATAGTAATATATATGTTAGTTATTAATCATGAGTATAAATCGCGAATCTCTTAAAACTATAATTACGTTTATTATAGTCCAAGATCCCAGAGCTGCCAGACGTCACTTATTATCTGACGGACAAAATATATACGAGTGAGTAGTATCGGTAACGGTGAGGGAAAATATCGTGAGGAAACCTGCCTATCCCTCAGGATAGGTAATAGTCAGTGCCTGTATACGGCGATACGGTTCACTACCTATCACGTTGGGTGCTGTCTATCTAGTGATACGCGGGCTTCGAATGACATATACCTAACATGCCTAGGTATGTTACTAATTCTACGTTTACTATATGGCATGTTTCGATGGTTTGGACATGTTATGCGGATGAATGATGGCAGATTGACAAAAGGAATATATGTGGGTGAAGTGGAAGGGCGGTTACGTTAGAGCCGACCTAAAAAAATATATGACAGTCAGATAGACGCTATGTTGAAAAAGGGTGATGTTAGAAGTACCTATAACTGCTGAGTGTTTTTGAGGTGTATGAGTGTCAATGAAGCGAAAGTGGTCTGTCAGTACGGGACAAATGGGGATCCGTGATCTCTGCCTACCCCTCTACAGGGAACCTGGGGCCTAAGTCCACTAATGCATTTTAGCACAAAAGCAGTTCAATATCAGATCAGTAATAGTGTGAAGTTGATAGTGGATTCATAAGTGTCCAATTTCACCATTGAAAATGTCCGCGATAAAAATAACTTCACACTATTACTGGGCCCTTACTCCACTAATTAACTTTGACAGCCACTCAACTGCGAGGCTATAGCGATAAATCTGCATCTCGGCCGTAAAAGTGGCACTCTGCTAATATTTTGACAGCCAGAATAGCGCCATAATAGCGAGTCAATGGCACTTCAGTGGCCACTCAAAGTACAGAAATTATTGTCTATGGATTACAACAATTTAAAAAACTGTTTGCACTGACAATGCAGCAATTTCAATTAATGCATATTGATTTAGCAGTTAAAAGTTTTAAGTTTATAACGTAAACGTAACTAAAAACGTAACTGAAAAAATATTTTATGTTTTTAATTGAAACTAAAACTACTAACTGAGTGTGTGAGTGTACACTAGATATTGACCATAGACGAAAAAAGCTGTCAAAACAATAGTAGAGTACCAAAATGAAGGCTATTGAACTAATATTGAGGCACGTTTGATTAGTTGTATTTCGATAGCGCTTCAGTGGCCAAAATTTGTTAGTGGAGTGCGAAAAGTGTCAAATTACGGCCATTGAACTGCCACAATGTCGACACTGAAGTAATATTGTGGCCAATATGAATTAGTGGAGTAAGGGCCCTGATATGATATTGTACTGTTATTTTGTTAAAAACATTAGTAGACTTGGGCCCAAGGTGTGTTGTGTATGTATGTATGTATTATTATTTAAGTATTTAAAATTTTAAATATCTTTTTGTTTATAATGTCTTCAGATATTCTTGGCATTTCTTATCTGCAGGATTTTCCTTTACGAATTGCCAATCACTAGTTTAATAACATTTATTTAAATTTATCTAATTTTTAGGACAATTTTTCATGCAAAAAAGTTTTTGTTTTTGACTTTCAATAAGTGATTTTCTAGTTTAAAGAGATTCGCGATTAATACTCATAATTAATAACTAACGGGACTTGTCGCGTAAGTTTTTATATAATAAAGTTACCTTTATTATTAACCCAACTTTTTGAAACTTTATTATATAAAAACTTACGCGATAAATCCCGTTAGTTATTAATCAAGTGTTTATGATCCTTATGTTGAATAAAACGCTTTTCATTTCATTCCTAGGTGAAATAGGTCTAGTGGATTACGATAAAGTTGAAGTGACGAATATTCATCGACAGTTGTTGCATTTTGAACTCAATGAGGGTATGAATAAGGTTGATTCTGCAGCGGAGACGTTGAGAAGGTAAACTTATATTTAAACAATATCTAAACATACATATAGGGGGTATGACTTGTGCATATTATTGTCGCAGCAAAAAGGTTCTAACTCAGCTGGGTATGTTGCGTTAGGTGGCAAACGCAATACTGATATTGTGTCAGAACCACTGGAGAGCAACGTTTATTTGAAAGAAAATAGTGCTACAAAATACAGATCCAACCCAAAGCTTAAATTTGCTGTACTTATAGATATATATTTCAGTAATTTTGATGTGCATTTAATTATTTTTGTTTTAGTCATTCGTTTATAATAGCATTTTTATTTCTTTTCAATAAATGGGATGTGCTAGTCTAGGACGTAAAAAGAATGCTAACTAGCTGCCGTTCTTCCCGGCATGTCGTAGAAGGCGACTAAGGGACGTTGAATTATAGATTATTAATATATAAAATCAATCTGCTAAGTCACCGTTCAGCATGTATATTGGGATTTTGATGTCATATGGAACATTGGTGACAGGTTGCTAGCCCAACGCCCAATAGATTCCATTTAGGATCCTACAACATGCCGGAAGAACGGCAGCTAGCTCGCTTTTAACTTCCCAGACCAGAATATGTACATATTTATTAATACACGTTGACGTTGTTTTCCGTAGTTTCTTGTTGGTTCTTCTCCGAGCCAGGGCTTCCGAACCAACGGTAGAATTTCAATGCTAAGAGACAACCAGTGTCAGACAAATGTTTTGACTTTCAATGAATGTACTGTACATGTACTTATGTTGAATAAAAACATTTGACTTTGACTAGTACCCTTAATACAAGTCTTAAATGTATTTAGTAAGGGGCTAGTTCAATTGGTGTAATAGTGTATTGAATATTAGGGGAGACTGGGATGGTTGGCTATAGGGCCTTTAGGTATTTATGCAATGGTCCTGTTTTCTTGTAAAATGAATAAATACATTACATATATGTATAATATTTAATTTAAACATTATTTACAGGATTAATTCCCGTATAAAAATAGTTCCCTACAACATACAGTTGTCAAGTTCAAACGCATTAGATTTGATGTCTCAATATGACATAACTATTGATTGTACAGACAACGCTCCGTCAAGATATTTACTTAACGACGCTGCTGTACTGCTTAAGGTAAGAAAAGCATTAATTTTATGATAAAAATACATTTAGCCGTCTATGGTTCACAAAAATACATTAACGAAATGCATCGAATACTACGGTGAGGGAAAACATCGTGAGGAAACCTACCTGTTCCCCGAACAGGTAATAGTTAGTGCTTGTAAATGGCGACACGGCTTACCACCTGTCACATTGAGTTCAAGGTGGCCATAGAATTACCTTCGCAATTGCGGAGATGGAAACCTGTACCTCTGACTACCCTCAAGAACAATTGTCTCCAAGGTTCTGTCCACCCCATCAGGAAATAAAAACGGTGCGATTTTATGTATTTTTCGAATTAAGGTCTAAAAATAAACGAGTGTATGTAAAGAAGAACAGAAGAGCATGTATGAGACGGTTAATGGGTGTGAGTGAAGCAAGAGATTTGTCACCCGTTCCAGGTGGCCTAATAGTCTCTGTCTATCCCGTTGGGAAGAAGAGGCGTGAATATATGTATAATTAAACAAACAACGACACTTCGAATGGAGCTATCATGTGAAATAAACGAAGTTTAAAACAAAATCCCTCGGGATAGGTAATAGCCAGTGCCTGTATACGGCGATACGGTTCACTACCCATCACGTTGGGTGCTGTCTTTAGTGAAACGCGGCCTTAGAGTGACCCATACCTAACATGTTAATCTTTACCTATCCCGTTGGGGACGTAGAGGCCTAAATATCTGTATGTATGCATGTAAACTCATACACACTCGGCGGTTATAGCTACTTTATACCCTTCTTTTTTTTTATTAGCGGTTCTCGAATGGCGGCTGCGTCTCGGTAAACGTAGTGTAGGACGCCCCCCTGCTAGATGGACCAATAACCTGAAAAAGGTCGCTGGTAGTGGTTGGCTGAGGGCCACGAGTGATCGTGTTTTGTGGCGTAAACTTGGGGAGGCCTACGTCCAGCAGTGGACTGACATAGACTGATTGATTGATCGTCATATATAGCATATATAATCAACGACCAGACTGGAAAGCAGAAGAAAAGCGTAGTTCTTAATTCTGATTTCACCGGGAATCGAAGCTGGGACCTCACGATTAGCGTTCAGGCGGCTAACCGATCGCGCCACGGAAGTCGTCAAGTTCAATTGGTGTAATAGTGTCCCAAATATTATTATAATGATGTAAAATTATACACATTCGGCGGTTATAGCTACTTCTACATACTACATATCTTTCTGTTGCAGAAACCTTTGATATCGGGCAGTGCGTTGAAAATGGAAGGACAGCTTACTTTATACGGCTATATGGAATACGATAAGCATGGCAAAGTAAGTATATGTCATTGTGTTAGGGACGTAAAAAGAATGCTAACTAGCTGCCGTTCTTCCAGGCATGCTGTAGGTGGCTAAGGGACTACGGTTAATGGAATCTTTTGGGTGATGGGCTAGCAATATGTTATCAATGTTCCATTATAACATCGCAACCCTAATATTAAAGTTAAAAAGTGACCAGGAAGATGTTTCATGTTTCCAAGCTTCTGTCCACCTCGAAAGGGATTAAAGGACGTGAATACATATGTACATGTATAAATGTATATACACACAGTATATATTGTAATAACTGAAACAAAAAAATGTTGAAATGTAGTATAAGCTGTGTTGTTGCTGTGTATAATAATACTAATAATATTTGGACATTATTACACAAATTGAACTAGCCCCTTATAATAAGGTAAGTTCATTTAAGACTTGTGTTAAGGGTACTAGTCAACGTATATTTAAGAAATATATAAATACATATATAGCATATATAATCAACAACCATGAAAGTAGATGAAAAGCGTAGTTCTTAACTCTGCCTCCACCGGGAACCACAGGATTAGCGTTCAGACGTCTAACCGATCGCACCACGGAGGTCGTCAAATATGTACCTATGTAACAAACATACTTGTCTATTGATAGTCTTACATACAAACACTGCAAAATATCTACCTTTCGTCCCATGTTTATACTTACACCGTTTACAGCTCAAATACAGGGGTCCATGCTATAGATGTGTTTTCCCGGATCCGCCATTACCGGAAACCGTGGGCGTATGTTCCGCCGAAGGTGTATGTGGACCTGTCACTGGGTTGATCGGTGAGTCATACATACATATACATCATACATACATACATACACATTATACATACATACATACACATTATACATACATACATACACATCACGTTTCTTCTCTGTGTAGGTAGAGATCGCGGATCTGTCCCATGAGAAACTACTTTCGATTTATTGGTACTCATATAGTTACATACATATATATAATAAGACACTATTACACCAATTGAACTAGCCCTACCGTTTTTCGCTTCATTGACACTCATACACCTCTAACACACAGCGGTTATAGGTACTCCTAACGTCACCCTTTTCCAATATGGCGCCTAACTGACTGTGATGGCCCCTACGTAACCGCCCTTCCACTTTTGTTTCATTGAAGGGGCTAGTTCAATTGGTGTAATAGTGTCCTACAATATTATTATTTTATATATGTACAGTCAACGCTAAAAGTGCAGTCCCAGTAACTTTTTATAAGGTTTAAGTTTATAAGAGCAAAAGATAAAATTTTACATTTTAAACTGGCGCCACTATGCATTGTCATGGCCACTATACGTTCGCGTGCTTCGAAATGAAAAATATTGTCTTTTGTTCTTACAAACGTAAATCTTATAAAAAGTTACTGGGACCGCACTTTTTTAGCGTTGACTGTACATATATAAAATGATAATATTTGGGACACTATTACACCAATTGAACTAGCCCCTTGGTAAGTACATTTAAGACTTGTGTTAAAAGTACTATACATACACAGCACGTCTGTTTTCCTGCGTAGGTAAGCAGAGATTACTGTTTTCTGTCCTGACAAACCGCTTTCGCTTCATTGACACTTATACACCTCTAACACACTCGGCGAGTATAGATACAATATATGTAAATGATGGAATAATATAATATATATGTGTGAATGTATGTGTATATAGCGTGTGACATATAAGTATAACTATATAAATAATTTCGTACAGGGGAACGATAAACTCGAAATCATATCAAGAACATAAACTGAATAAGAAAACAAAAAAATATAGGTTTCAACTCACAACATGCTATATGGACGAAATTCGGTTTCGAGTATCTAAAAAATAAAAATTTATTCCTTTTATTCACACTAGACGCAGTAACACAAACAGACACAAGTAGACAGAAATAGAGAAAAGAATTAATTATATAATAATTCACATTAATGGAACCAAGCGCACATGGCAACCCCGCGCAAGTGTGAATAGGATTTGTCTCAGTTAATGTTGATTGTGTGAAATTCACACTGCCAACGCTGATATTCCGACAAACCCTTAAGTACGTACCAGCACTTCTATAAACAAAGAATCGTATCGTATCGTAAGTATCTATAACCGTCGAGTGTGTATGGGAAGGTGTATGAATGTCGATGTATACCTCCGTATACACAGTCGTCCCTTATAGTTTAACAATCTCTTTTGTTCCAACAGGTAGTCTCCAAGCCTTAGAAGCTATAAAGGTAATAGTCGGAAACAAGAATCAGTTGTTATTGAAAGAAAGACTATTGCTATTTGACGGTGACGATATGAAGATCAAAGATAGTAAGTCATATTTGAAATAAATAAATCCCGCTAGAGCATGTAGCAATGGAAATGAAGTTTAATGAATTAAGATGTACATTTTCGATATGTTTTATGACCAGATCCAGATCTGATGGACCGATAACCTGTAAAAGGTCGCTGATAGTGGTTGGCTGAGGGTTGATCATGTTTTGTGTACCCTTGGGGAGGCCTACGTCCAGCAGTGGACTGACATAGGCTGATTGATTGATTGATGCAATTTTCAATATGATTGTGTGTTTTCAGTAAAACTTCGTCCCCGTAATCCGGCCTGTGAAGTGTGCGGAGACAAACCTATTGTTAAAGAGTTGATTGATTACGAAACCTTCTGCGAATCAAAGGCTTTGGAAAAGGTTAGTGTGTGTAGTTGATGGTACATAGCTGTTTTTGACGTAGCTCAATTGTTTGGGGCTTGGCTCTGTATCAGTGGGTACAGGGTTCAAATCCCACTTGAGCGTGTACTAATGGAAATTAATTTTATGAATTTCCATGTACATTTTCGTAATTAAAATACAATGGTGAGAAAAAACACCGTGAGGAAACCTACTTGTTCCCCGAACCGGTAATAGTGCTTGTAAATGGCGACATGACTTACCACCTGTCACATTGAGTATTACTACCTCCGCGATCGTGGAGATGGACACCTGAATTACTACCTCTGACTACTCCACAAAAATGCTTTAAATTTTCTATCTTTATGATTAATAACTAACGGGACTTATCGCGTATGTTTTTATATAATAAAGTTACCTTTAATAACCCGACGTTTCGGCTACGTTGCAGTAGCCATGGTCACGGGCAGACTGACGATTCATATTTCATCGCCTCCATCGCAGTGTTCTGTCAGATTCTTCTCCGACTACCATCACTGCAACGTTTTTATTAATAACACGCGACCTACACACTACACTCACAGTATCTTGTGGCTTCACACGATCATGCTGAGCCGTATTTTATATAATATAGGTAATTTTATTATATAAAAACTTACGCGATAAGTCCCGTTACTTATTAATCATACATACATACATACACATCACACCTGATTCCCTGTATAGAGGTAGGCAGAGATCACGGATCCCCATTTGTCTCGATCCTGACAGACCACTTTCGCTTTATTGATATTCATACATCCTCTCACACATTCGGCGGTTATAGGTACTCCTAACGTCACCTTTTTTCAATATAGCGTCTATCTGACTGTTATATGTCTTATTAGGCCGGCCCCTACGTAATTACCCCTTTCTATTTTCTATCTTTAATTTAATATAATATTAATTCTTTGCTCTATTTGTGTCTACTTGTGTCTATTTGTGTTACTGCGTCTAGTGTGAATAAAAGGAATTTTATTTTTATTTATTTTTATTTTATCTTGTTTCATCATCACCATCAGCCCGTCTGAATCCACTGTTGGACATAGGCCTCCCCCAAATGACGCCACTTCTCCCTGTCAGTGGCCGTTCGCATCCATTCGATGCCGGCCAACCTGCGCAGGTCGTGTTCCCACCTTGCCTTTATCTTGTTTATATATTTTATTTTACCTTTCAGGATCTCGACCTAAACCTCTTAGAACCCAAATACAGAATGACAGCGACACAGTTAGCTGCCGATCTCAAATCCAGTCCCAAACCGCATCTCCTGATCGACGTAAGAAGTGACTATGAGTTCGCGATGTGCGCCCTGCCAGGGTCAGTTAACATGAGCGTGGCAACACTGAAGCAGCCAAATGAGTTCGAGTTCTGGCTACGGACCATCGAGCAGTGGAACGGACCGGGTGAGTGAATGAGTGAATGAATGGGTTCAATAATGGATCGGGTTCGGTCAATATTTGAATGATATAGTTCGTTGATGCTTAAATCAGGTCATAGGTGTGTGAATTAGGTCAAATGTGAATGAATGAGTCACATTCATGCATCAACTAGTTGAATTCTGTATGAAGTAACTCCAATTTTGACTAAACATATCCATTTGCGAATGTATCTGTTGATTCCGGTAACCATGGCAACGCGCTCTCTCGTAGTAAGCGTCATTGCACTAGAGTTGTATGCATGCTGGCTGTTGACTCTGGTAACCATGGCAACGCGGCCTTAGCATCTCCTGATCGACGTAAGAAGCGACTATGAGTTGGCGACGTGCGCCCTGCCAGGGTCAGTTAACATGAGCGTGGCAACACTGAAGCAGCCGAATGAGTTCGAGTTCTGGCTCAGGACTATTGAGCAGTGGAACGGACCGGGTGAGTGAATGAGTGAACGAATTAGCTCATTCGTGAATGAAATAGGTCAATTATGAGTGATTATATCCGTTTTCTGTTGATTTTGTTGAAAAATGAATGAATTAGCTACATTAATTGATGAAATAGTTCAATTCTGTATGAATCAATTCAAATTTTGACTAGATATATCCTTTTACGCATGAATCTGTTGATTCCGGTAACCATGGCAACGCGTTCTCTCATAGCAAGCGTCAATGCACTAGTTAGTCAGTGCGCTGTGGCTGTTGACTCTTGTAACCATGGCAACGCGCTCTCTCATACTAAGTGACAATGCATTAGAGTTGCGTTAGTTAGTCAGTGCGCGGTGGCTGTTGACTCTGGTCCCCATGGCAACGCGGTCTTAGCATCTCCTGATGGACGTAAGAAGCGACTATGAGTTGGCGATGTGCGCCCTGCCAGGGTCAGTTAACATGAGCGTGGTAACACTGAAGCAGCCTAATGAATTCGAGTTCTGGCTACGGACCATCGAGCAGTGGAACGGACCGGGTGAGTGAATGAGTGAACGAAGGATCGGGTTCGGTCAATGTGTGAATAAGTTAGTTCGTTGTTGGTTAAATTAGTTAGTAGGTAAGTGAATTAGTTCCATTATGAGTGATTCTATCCGTTTTCTGATGTAGTTCCTTGAAATATCTACGAAAAAGCTACATTTATGGTTGAATTAGTTCAAATTTTCACTAGATACATTCATTTACGAATGAAACTGTTGATTCCGGTAACCATGGCAACGCGATCTCATAGTTGACGGTTCTATTAATTCTACTGCGAGTGAATCTACACACTGTCGCATGAATCAATGTAGTCCTGTTGACTCTTGTAACCATGGCAACGCGCTCTCTCATACTAAGTGACAATGCATTAGAGTTGCGTTAGTTAGTCACTGCGCGGTGGCTGTTGACTCTTGTAACCATGGCAACGCGGCCTTAGCGTCTCCTGATCGACGTAAGAAGCGACTATGAGTTCGCGATGTGCGCCCTGCCAGGGTCAGTTAACATGAGCGTGGCAACACTGAAGCAGCCTAATGAATTCGAGTTCTGGCTACGGACCATCGAGCAGTGGAACGGACCGGGTGAGTGAATGAAATAGGTCAATTGTGAGTGAATGAGTTCAATTATGAGTGAATCTAAACGAATTATGTTTGAATTTGGTGAAATATGAATGAATAAGCTACATTAATTGATGAAATAGTTCAATTCTGTTTGAATCAATTCAAATTTTGACTAGATATATCCTTTTACGCATGAATCTGTTGATTCCGGTTACCATGGCAACGCGCTCTCTCATACTAAGTGACAATGCATTAGTCAGTGCGTGGTGGCTGTTGACTCTGGTCGCCATGGCAACGCGGTCTCTCATACTAAGTGACAATGCGTTAGAGTTGCGTTAGTTAGTCAGTGCGCGGTGGCTGTTGACTCTGGTAGCCATGGCAACGCGGCCTTAGCATCTCCTGATCGACGTAAGAAGCGACTATGAGTTGGCGATGTGCGCCCTGCCAGGCTCTGTAAACATGAGTGTGGCAACACTGAAGCAGCCAAATGAGTTCGAGTTCTGGCTGAGGACTATTGAGCAGTGGAACGGACCGGGTGAGTGAATGAGTGAACGAAATAGTTCAATTGTGAGTGATTCTATCCGTTTTCTGATTGAGTTTGTGTAAATATCAACGAAAAAGCTACATTTATGGTTGAATTAGTTCGGATTTTCACTAGATACATTCATGTACGAATGAATCTGTTGATTCCGGTTACCATGGCAACGCGGTCTCTCGTAGTAAGCATCAATGCATTAGTCACTGCGTGGTGGCTGTTGACTCTGGTCGCCATGGCAACGCGGTCTCTCATACTAAGTGACAATGCGTTAGAGTTGCGTTAGTTAGTCAGTGCGCGGTGGCTGTTGACTCTGGTAGCCATGGCAACGCGGCCTTAGCATCTCCTGATCGACGTAAGAAGCGACTATGAGTTCGCGATGTGCGCCCTGCCAGGGTCAGTTAACATGAGCGTGGCAACACTGAAGCAGCCGAATGAGTTCGAGTTCTGGCTAAGGACCATCGAGCAGTGGAACGGACCGGGTGAGTGAATGAGTGAACGAAATAGGTCAACCGTGAGTGATTATATCCGTTTTCTGTCGAGTTTGTTGAAATAACAATGAAAAAGCTACATTTATCTATGAATTAGGTCGAAATTTGACTAGACATATTCATTTGCGCATAAATCTGTTGATTCTGGTAACCATAGCAACGAATACTCTCATAATTAGTGAGTTTTCTTGACTGCGATCCAACTGTTGACTTTTGTAACCATGGCAACGCGCTCTCTCGTAGCAAGCGTCAATGCATTAGTCACTGCATGGTGGCTGTTGACTCTAGTAACCATGGCAACGCGGTGTTAGCATCTCCCGATCGACGTAAGAAGCGACTATGAGTTTGCGATGTGCGCCCTGCCAGGCTCTGTTAACATGAGCGTGGCAACACTGAAGCAGCCTAATGAGTTCGAGTTCTGGCTGAGGACCATCGAGCAGTGGAACGGACCGGGTGAGTGAACGAATGAACGAATGGGTTCAATGAAGGATTGGGTTCGGTCAATCTTTGGATGATATAGTTCGTAGATGGTTAAATCAGGTCATAGGTAAGTAGATTAGGTCCATTTGATGGTTAAATCAGGTCATAAGTAAGTGAATTAAGTCCATTATGAGTGAATCTATGCCAATTATGATGTAGTTTGTTGAAATATCTACGAAAAAGTTACATTTATGGATTCATTAGGTCGAATTTTGACTAGATACATTCATGTACGAATGAATCTGTTGATTCCGGTAACCATGGCAACGCTCTCTCATAGTTTACATTCCTATTAATTCTACTGCGACTATAAGTACACACTGTCGAATGAACCAATGCAGCTCTATTGATTCCGGTAACCATGGCAACACGTTCTCTCATAGCAAGCGTCATTGGACTAGTTAGTGACTGCGTGGTGGCTGTTGACTCTTGTAACCATGGCAACGCGCTCTCTCATACTAAGTGACAATGCATTAGAGTTGCGTTAGTTAGTCAGTGCGCGGTGGCTGTTGACTCTTGTAACCATGGCAACGCGCTCTCTCATAGGCGAAGTGTCAATGCGTTAGAGTTGTATACTGTGTTTGCGTCAATGCACTAGTTAGTCAGTGCGCGGTGGCTGTTGACTCTAGTAACCATGGCAACGCGCTCTCTCATACTAAGTGACAATGCATTAGAGTTGCGTTAGTTAGTCAGTGCGCGGTGGCTGTTGACTCTTGTAACCATGGCAACGCGCTCTCTCATACTAAGTGACAATGCATTAGAGTTGTATACTGCATTTGCGCCAATGCACTAGTTAGTCAGTGCGCGGTGGCTGTTGACTCTTGTAACCATGGCAACGCGCTCTCTCATACTAAGTGACAATGCATTAGAGTTGCGTTAGTTAGTCAGTGCGCGGTGGCTGTTGACTCTTGTAACCATGGCAACGCGCTCTCTCATACTAAGTGACAATGCATTAGAGTTGTATACTGCATTTGCGCCAATGCACTAGTTAGTCAGTGCGCGGTGGCTGTTGACTCTTGTAACCATGGCAACGCGCTCTCTCATACTAAGTGACAATGCATTAGAGTTGCGTTAGTTAGTCAGTGCGCGGTGGCTGTTGACTCTTGTAACCATGGCAACGCGCTCTCTCATACTAAGTGACAATGCATTAGAGTTGCGTTAGTTAGTCAGTGCGCGGTGGCTGTTGACTCTTGTAACCATGGCAACGCGCTCTCTCATACTAAGTGACAATGCATTAGAGTTGTATACTGCATTTGCGCCAATGCACTAGTTAGTCAGTGCGCGGTGGCTGTTGACTCTTGTAACCATGGCAACGCGCTCTCTCATACTAAGTGACAATGCATTAGAGTTGCGTTAGTTAGTCAGTGCGCGGTGGCTGTTGACTCTTGTAACCATGGCAACGCGCTCTCTCATACTAAGTGACAATGCATTAGAGTTGTATACTGCATTTGCGCCAATGCACTAGTTAGTCAGTGCGCGGTGGCTGTTGACTCTTGTAACCATGGCAACGCGCTCTCTCATACTAAGTGACAATGCATTAGAGTTGCGTTAGTTAGTCAGTGCGCGGTGGCTGTTGACTCTTGTAACCATGGCAACGCGCTCTCTCATACTAAGTGACAATGCATTAGAGTTGTATACTGCATTTGCGCCAATGCACTAGTTAGTCAGTGCGCGGTGGCTGTTGACTCTTGTAACCATGGCAACGCGCTCTCTCATACTAAGTGACAATGCATTAGAGTTGTATACTGCATTTGCGCCAATGCACTAGTTAGTCAGTGCGCGGTGGCTGTTGACTCTTGTAACCATGGCAACGCGCTCTCTCATACTAAGTGACAATGCATTAGAGTTGCGTTAGTTAGTCAGTGCGCGGTGGCTGTTGACTCTTGTAACCATGGCAACGCGCTCTCTCATACTAAGTGACAATGCATTAGAGTTGCGTTAGTTAGTCAGTGCGCGGTGGCTGTTGACTCTTGTAACCATGGCAACGCTCTCTCTCATACTAAGTGACAATGCATTAGAGTTGCGTTAGTTAGTCAGTGCGCGGTGGCTGTTGACTCTTGTAACCATGGCAACGCGCTCTCTCATACTAAGTGACAATGCATTAGAGTTGTATACTGCATTTGCGCCAATGCACTAGTTAGTCAGTGCGCGGTGGCTGTTGACTCTTGTAACCATGGCAACGCGCTCTCTCATACTAAGTGACAATGCATTAGAGTTGCGTTAGTTAGTCACTGCGCTGTGGCTGTTGACTCTTGTAACCATGGCAACGCGCTCTCTCATACTAAGTGACAATGCATTAGAGTTGTATACTGCATTTGCGCCAATGCACTAGTTAGTCAGTGCGCGGTGGCTGTTGACTCTTGTAACCATGGCAACGCGCTCTCTCATACTAAGTGACAATGCATTAGAGTTGCGTTAGTTAGTCAGTGCGCGGTGGCTGTTGACTCTTGTAACCATGGCAACGCGCTCTCTCATACTAAGTGACAATGCATTAGAGTTGTATACTGCATTTGCGCCAATGCACTAGTTAGTCAGTGCGCGGTGGCTGTTGACTCTTGTAACCATGGCAACGCGCTCTCTCATACTAAGTGACAATGCATTAGAGTTGCGTTAGTTAGTCACTGCGCTGTGGCTGTTGACTCTTGTAACCATGGCAACGCGCTCTCTCATACTAAGTGACAATGCATTAGAGTTGCGTTAGTTAGTCAGTGCGCGGTGGCTGTTGACTCTTGTAACCATGGCAACGCTCTCTCTCATATAAAGTGACAATGCATTAGAGTTGTATACTGCATTTGCGCCAATGCACTAGTTAGTCAGTGCGCGGTGGCTGTTGACTCTTGTAACCATGGCAACGCGCTCTCTCATACTAAGTGACAATGCATTAGAGTTGCGTTAGTTAGTCACTGCGCTGTGGCTGTTGACTCTTGTAACCATGGCAACGCGCTCTCTCATACTAAGTGACAATGCATTAGAGTTGTATACTGCATTTGCGCCAATGCACTAGTTAGTCAGTGCGCGGTGGCTGTTGACTCTTGTAACCATGGCAACGCGCTCTCTCATACTAAGTGACAATGCATTAGAGTTGCGTTAGTTAGTCACTGCGCTGTGGCTGTTGACTCTTGTAACCATGGCAACGCGCTCTCTCATACTAAGTGACAATGCATTAGAGTTGCGTTAGTTAGTCACTGCGCTGTGGCTGTTGACTCTTGTAACCATGGCAACGCGCTCTCTCATACTAAGTGACAATGCATTAGAGTTGCGTTAGTTAGTCACTGCGCTGTGGCTGTTGACTCTTGTAACCATGGCAACGCGCTCTCTCATACTAAGTGACAATGCATTAGAGTTGTATACTGCATTTGCGCCAATGCACTAGTTAGTCAGTGCGCGGTGGCTGTTGACTCTTGTAACCATGGCAACGCGCTCTCTCATACTAAGTGACAATGCATTAGAGTTGCGTTAGTTAGTCACTGCGCTGTGGCTGTTGACTCTTGTAACCATGGCAACGCGCTCTCTCATACTAAGTGACAATGCATTAGAGTTGCGTTAGTTAGTCAGTGCGCTGTGGCTGTTGACTCTTGTAACCATGGCAACGCTCTCTCTCATATAAAGTGACAATGCATTAGAGTTGTATACTGCATTTGCGCCAATGCACTAGTTAGTCAGTGCGCGGTGGCTGTTGACTCTTGTAACCATGGCAACGCGCTCTCTCATACTAAGTGACAATGCATTAGAGTTGCGTTAGTTAGTCACTGCGCTGTGGCTGTTGACTCTTGTAACCATGGCAACGCGCTCTCTCATACTAAGTGACAATGCATTAGAGTTGCGTTAGTTAGTCACTGCGCTGTGGCTGTTGACTCTTGTAACCATGGCAACGCGCTCTCTCATACTAAGTGACAATGCATTAGAGTTGTATACTGCATTTGCGCCAATGCACTAGTTAGTCAGTGCGCGGTGGCTGTTGACTCTTGTAACCATGGCAACGCGCTCTCTCATACTAAGTGACAATGCATTAGAGTTGCGTTAGTTAGTCACTGCGCTGTGGCTGTTGACTCTTGTAACCATGGCAACGCGCTCTCTCATACTAAGTGACAATGCATTAGAGTTGCGTTAGTTAGTCACTGCGCTGTGGCTGTTGACTCTTGTAACCATGGCAACGCGCTCTCTCATACTAAGTGACAATGCATTAGAGTTGTATACTGCATTTGCGCCAATGCACTAGTTAGTCAGTGCGCGGTGGCTGTTGACTCTTGTAACCATGGCAACGCGCTCTCTCATACTAAGTGACAATGCATTAGAGTTGTATACTGCATTTGCGCCAATGCACTAGTTAGTCAGTGCGCGGTGGCTGTTGACTCTTGTAACCATGGCAACGCGCTCTCTCATACTAAGTGACAATGCATTAGAGTTGCGTTAGTTAGTCACTGCGCGGTGGCTGTTGACTCTTGTAACCATGGCAACGCGCTCTCTCATACTAAGTGACAATGCATTAGAGTTGTATACTGCATTTGCGCCAATGCACTAGTTAGTCAGTGCGCGGTGGCTGTTGACTCTTGTAACCATGGCAACGCGCTCTCTCATACTAAGTGACAATGCATTAGAGTTGCGTTAGTTAGTCAGTGCGCGGTGGCTGTTGACTCTTGTAACCATGGCAACGCGCTCTCTCATACTAAGTGACAATGCATTAGAGTTGTATACTGCATTTGCGCCAATGCACTAGTTAGTCAGTGCGCGGTGGCTGTTGACTCTTGTAACCATGGCAACGCGCTCTCTCATACTAAGTGACAATGCATTAGAGTTGCGTTAGTTAGTCAGTGCGCGGTGGCTGTTGACTCTTGTAACCATGGCAACGCGCTCTCTCATACTAAGTGACAATGCATTAGAGTTGTATACTGCATTTGCGCCAATGCACTAGTTAGTCAGTGCGCGGTGGCTGTTGACTCTTGTAACCATGGCAACGCGCTCTCTCATACTAAGTGACAATGCATTAGAGTTGCGTTAGTTAGTCACTGCGCGGTGGCTGTTGACTCTTGTAACCATGGCAACGCGCTCTCTCATACTAAGTGACAATGCATTAGAGTTGCGTTAGTTAGTCAGTGCGCTGTGGCTGTTGACTCTTGTAACCATGGCAACGCGCTCTCTCATACTAAGTGACAATGCATTAGAGTTGCGTTAGTCAGTCAATGCGCGGTGGCTGTTGACTCTTGTAACCATGGCAACGCTCTCTCTCATATAAAGTGACAATGCATTAGAGTTGCGTTAGTCAGTCAATGCGCGGTGGCTGTTGACTCTTGTAACCATGGCAACGCTCTCTCTCATATAAAGTGACAATGCATTAGAGTTGCGTTAGTTAGTCAGTGCGCGGTGGCTGTTGACTCTGGTCACCATGGCAACGCGGTCTCTCGCTAGGCGTAAGAGGCGACTCTGAGTTGGCGACGTGCGCCCTGCCAGGCTCCGTGAATGTGGGCGTGGCCACGCTGCAGCAGCCGAATGAGCTCCACTTCTGGCTCAGGACCATCCAGCACTGGAACGGACCGGGTCAGTTATGCATAGGTACATAGAGTGTGTTAGGTGTGTAGATACTACCATGGTGAATCAAAACATGGATTTTGTTATAAATGAGTGAATTAGTTCAGTTGTGACTGTGTGATGCATTCATGAACGAATGAATTAGGTCACTCGTGAATGAAATAGTTCAATTGTGAGTGATTCTATCCGTTTTCTGATGTAGTTCCTTGAAATATCTACGAAAAAGCTACAATAATGGATGAATTAGTTCGAATTTTGACTCAAGCAGTAGAACGGACCGGGTGAGTGAATGAATGAACGAATGGGTTCGGTTAATGTTTGGATGATTTAGTTCGTTGATGGTTAAAACAGGTCATAGGTAAGTGAATTAAGTCAATTATGAGTGAATTTATCCGGATTATGTTTGGATTTGGTGAAATAACAATAGTAACATTTATGGATGAATTAACTCAAATTTTGTCCAACGAGTGAGTTCAATGAATGCGATCCCATTCGATCGACTGTGAGTGAATAATAATAATATTTGGACATTATTACACCAATTGAACTAGCCCCTTGGTAAGTACATTTAAGACTTGTGTTAAGGGTACTCGTCAACGTATATTTAAAAAATGTAGACATATTATATATACTTAGATAAATACATATATAGCATATATAATCAACGACCAGACTGGAAAGCAGTAAAAAAGCGTTGTTCTTAAAGAACTCTGCCACCACTCTGAATCGAACCCGGGACCCCACGATTAGCGTTCAGGTGTCTAACCGATCGCGCCACGGAGGTCGTCGAATATGTTACTAAATTGAATGAACTACATTAAATATGATAAAATCACTTCAATGTGTAAATGAATTAGTACATTGATGAACGAACTTGTTCGTTGTTGTTGTAATCGTATTATTATCGATCAATAGTCACTGTTAGGGAAATAGTAGTATAAATTTTACATTATAGTTTTAAGAGATTCGCGATTTATACTCATGATTAATAACTAACGGGACTTATCGCGTATGTTTTTATATAATAAAGTTACCTTTATTAACCCGACGTTTCGGCTACGTTGCAGCAGCCATGGTTGAAACGTCGGGTTATAAAGGTATCTTTATTATATAAGAACATACGCGATAAGTCCCGTTAGTTATTAATCATAAATTTTACATTTTACATGAGCAATATGGTAAGTATACACACTCGCCGATTATAACTAACACCCTTCCTTTTCTTACAGTGGTACTAATATGTCGTCGAGGTAACGATTCCCAAATTGTCCTTAAGAAGATATTACAGATACTGCAAGAGCTTAAAAAGGACTTGAAAGATGTAATCGGTGGCTTACATGCTTGGTCCAAAGAGGTTGATAAGGAGTTTCCTTTGTATTGAGTGGATGGGCTAGCAACCTGTCATTATAGTCTATTCGCGTTAAGTAAATAGTGACGTCATGATATATAGACGTTAAACTGACCAATGAGACGTTAGTAAATGAGAAAACAATTCACATCGACCAATTGCAGACGACACGTCACGTCTCATTGGTCAAATCGTCGGGACATGATGACATCACTATTTTCTTAATGCGAATGTACTTTAATGTAAAAGTGTGTATCACTACATAGTATAAAACAAAGTCGCTTTGTCAATGTCCCTTTGTATGCTTAAATCTTTGAAACTACGCAACGGATTTTGATGCGGTTTTTTTTAATAGATACAGTGATTCAAGAGGATGGTTTATATGTATAATAACATTCATTAAATAGTGGAAAAGGCTATATATTTTATACCCGTGCGAAGCCGGAGCGGGTCGCTAGTTTGTAATAAAATTTTCGCGAAGAAAGGTGTGCTAAAATGGCCGGATATTCGTTCGTTCGTTCGTCAATGCCCACTAAACACAACAATGTATCATTCATGGCTTCACTGACCGTATCGAAGTCTCAACGCACACTGAACATGTTCATCGAGCTAGTACAAGTCTGGTCGCGAGGTGAAGTATGTATGGAGTACTGGGCCCTTACTACACTAATTAACTTTGACAGCCACACAACTGCGTCGCTACTGCGTTACTTCTGCGTCTCGGCTGTAAACTTTTAAGTGGCGCTCGGGTAATATTTTGATTGTGATTGTGTGACAGTTGTGCCTCAGTGGTGCTTCAGTGGCAAATCAAGTATAGAAATGTCAATAGTGGATTACCAAATATAAGGCTATTGAACTGACATTGACGGACGTTTGGTTAGTAGAGTAGCTTTTTTGTACTGTGGGTAAAATTTGTTAGTGTAGTGCCAAAAGCGTCAAATTACGGCCACTGAAGTATTACAGTATCGATACTGAAGTAATATTGTGGCTAAAATGAACTAGTGGAGTAAGGGCCTTGCTTTGTTCGATGAATCTTGCTTGACGAGCTTGTACGTACGTGTGTACTCACCTTAAGTGAAAGGTGGACACTAATCTTCTGTCTACCACGAAAGGGTATAACCAAGTACATTTATATTTAGGTATATGTTATTATGTATATGTATTAGGCAAACGTAGTGTAGGACGCCCCCCTGCCAGGTGGACCGAAGACCTCAAGAAGGTTGCTGTTAGTGGCTGGATGAGGGCCACGAAAGATCGTCTTTTGTGGCGTACTCTTGGGGAGGCCTACGTCCAGCAGTAAACTAGTACAGTCTGATAGATTGATATGTTACCGAGGAACTTAGTTAAGGACTCGATATGCCATAGTTTTTTATATGCTAGTTAAGTTTAGTATAATTATGTTAAAGGTAGAATATTATGCGTTCATTGAATGAGTGCACGCTTGATTTATTATTGACGTTATTTATTACGGTTTGCAAAGCACGGGTTGATTTTATTACACATACATACACATCACGCCTGATTCCCTGTAGGCAGAGATCACGGATCTCCATTTGTACCACTGACAGACCACTTTCGCTTCATTAACACTCATACATCTTCTTATACACACTCAGCGGTTATAGGTACTCCTAACGTCACCCTTTTGCAATATAGCGTCTATCTGATTGTTGTAAGTCTTATTGGGCCGGCCCCTACGTAGCCGCCCTTTCACTTCAAGCACATATGTTCTTTTTGTCAATCTACTATCATTCATCCGCATAACATGTCCAAACCATCACTAACATACATACATACGCCTGATTCCCTGTAGAGGGGTAGGTAAAGAATAAAAAGAAACAATCAACATTATACAATTTATTTCCGATTAAACATATTGTAATTGTATACGTTAATAATTAATATATTTTTTGTTGACGTTCCTGTTTCTTATATTTCGTATTTTTTGTGACGTAATTTTGCAACATTTGTAATCGAGAAGCGCGTTTTCACTCAATGAACGAATAATACATACATAATAAGCTTTGTGATTACTTATGAAATGTATTAGTTATAAATTTAAAGAAAACATCGTGAGGAACCTTTACCATATTCAGAGGTTCAGGTGTCCATCTCCGCAATTGCGAAGGTAGTAATACTATGGCCACCTCGAACCCACGTGTTGACTAATCAGTACTCAATGTGACAGGTAAGCCATGTCGCCATTTACAAGCACTAACTATTACCTGTTCGGGAATCAGGTAGGTTACCTCACGATGTTTTCTCTAACTGTGGTAATTAAGGGTAACCTGCCTATTTACTATTTAAAATAATAATAGATATAAATTTTGATAACTCTTATAATAATAGTTAGTAAGTAAATAATAACTTAATAATAAAGAAGAGCTTGTATGAGAAGGTAAATGGGTGTGAGTGAAGCAAGAGATTTGTCACCCGTTCCAAGTGACCTAATAGTCTCTGCCTATCCCTTTAGAGAGAGTTTCTTAGGAGACAAATAGGGATTCCGTGATCTCTGTCTACCTCTCTAGGGAAAGCCCAAGTCCAGTAATGCTGTTTGCTAACTCCTAGATCAATAACACTTAAGTAACGGTGTGAAATAGTTCTTGGAATAGTAAAAGTGTCAAGTTACGCTTTTTATAAGCGAAATTTGACACTTGCTGTCATCAATGGTGAATTTTGACACTTTTGCTAATCCACTACCAACATCACACTATTACTGAAAAGATATTGAAATTCGACGTAGCTCAGTTGTTTGGGGCTTGGCTCTGTATCATTGGGTACAGGGTTCAAATCCCGCTTGGGCATGTACCATTGGAAATGAAGTTTAATGAATTTCTATGTACATTTTCGTAATAAAAACACATTTACGAAATGCATCGAATTATACGGTGAGGGCAAACATTGTGAGGAAACCTACCTGGTCGTCGAACAGGTAATAGTTAGTGCTTGTAAATGGCGACATGGCTTACCACCTGTCACATTGAGTACTGACTTAGGGCGGTTTTCACCAAACTTACTAATCACGATTAAGACACGCTAATGTGGGTTAAAGAGCTTAATCACGGTTTTCTGATTTCACCGTTGCAAAAATAATCATGTTTAGGCTTAAACGTGGTTAAGGCTTAATTGGCCGATTTTCGTCAATTAAAGTGACTAACCCGGGTTAGGGCAGCTGTCAAAATATTGGGCGAATAGATTAAAAAAAATGAAAATATACGGCTTTTTTTAATGTTTTTTTTTTATTATGCGTTTTTTGACATTTGCCAATGTCAAATCGCGTAAACATAACGAAAAGAGGCGATTTCTTAACCACGATTAAATACAGCACCGTGAAATCCATTTTGCGATAATCACAATCAACTACGAAAATTGATTGGGATTAAGTTTAATTCTGTTTAACTAATCAGACTTTGCTATGCATTCGGTGAAATCCAACCTTAGTCAACACGTGGGTTTGAGGTGTCCATAGAATTACTACCTTTGCAATTGGACTTACCTCTGATTTTATAAAAAATTTAGCGTCCGTTAGCGACTGTAAATTATGTACGTAAATTAAAAACACATATTTAAATTTCATTCATTGGTACATGCCAGGGTCGCGATTCGAACCTAGGACCTTTCTCATACGAAGTCCGAGGAACTTTAATACTATGTGTGTATTGCCTAATTGATTTTATACTTTATTGCTAAGGGTATAAGAACTAAAACGATATTGTAATGAATCGAAATATATTTTTCAGAAACATATAACGTAGTTTTTTTTCATTCTATAAACAAAATATAATTTAAATAAATTACTCTTAATGTTATTTAGTTACATTCATATCTCATTATAAGTAATTATACAAAATATATTATATTATTATAATTCATTATTAACCACACGAACATATAATACAAATATCTCCTTAATATAATAATATTGTTACAATTATTGTTTATAAAATTATTATTAAATATTATGTAAATAAAATCAATATAATATACATAATTTATAATATAGCATACAAAATTATACAATTTTCTAATACTTTAAATACATATATAAGGTACATATTCATATAATACATCTTAAATTAGTATAAACTTATTTCTATTGAAACTTGTATATGTATATATAGCAATTATATTTAACAATAAAATACGAAATACAATAAGACCTACTTAATTTTATCTTATTATTATTGTATAATAAATCTTCTTTAATCAATAAAACTTAAAAAATAATAAAATATAAATGTGTATTAATTTTAAAATGACAAAAATAACTAAATGTTTACAATAATAAATATAATATGAATGAACTTTAAATCTAGATAATTATACATATATAATATTTGATTACAATAATGAATGATTACTAAAATATAATATAATTATCTTTAGATTAAACATAAAACTGTACACATGACTAAAAAACAAATATATACATTAAATATTGGTATGTTTTTTTTATAAATACATAAGTAAAATAATACATACTTACAGAATTCAATTAACAAATTATTAATACATCAAATAAAATAATATCACATTAAAATTATATCTAAAATAAACATTACATAGTATAGCGAATTTATTTTCTACTATAAAGTTTTAATGAATATACATATTTTTTAATAAAAATATCTTTTTTTAAATAATATACTTTATAATATATTTATCCAAATATACATAATACAGAGAATTAACTTTTCCTATAAGTTTTATTAATAAACAATATACATGTAACCTAAAAAATATCTTTTCTTAAATAATATACTTTATAATATGTTCAAAGTAATTCATTTACATAAAATATTTATTTACATATGCGAAATTTATCTATGATTTAAATTATGGACCAATCTTATATGGCAGACACATGAAATATATTTAACAAATAATATAATAATATATTATAAAAATAAAGGTTTAATATCAATATTTTTATACTTATACATGTTATTGAATAATATTTAACAAATAATAATGTTAATATGAGAATAAAGTTTATATATATATTTTTATACGTATATAATATGTATATTATTATTTACTCTAAACGTCGGTTTCATTTACCATAACTTTGTAGAATTGAGGTGGGTTCCTAAAATATAAACAAAAAATGATATAAATATTTCCCTTACTAGTCTGGGACGTAATAAGAATGCTAACTAGCTGCCGTTCTTCCTAGCATGTCGTAGGAGGCGACTAAGGAACTAGGGTTAAATCTAATGAAATCTATTGGGCGATGGGCTAGCTACTTGTCACCAATGTTCCATATCACAACCCCAATATTCATGCTTAAGTGACCAGGGCCCTTATTCCACTAATTCATTTTAGCCACAATACTACTTCAGTATCGATACTGTAATAGTTCAGTGGCCGTGATTTGTCACTTTTGGCACTCCACTAACAAATTTTGGCCACTGAAGCGCTATCGAACTACATCTGAAGTACTTCTGCGTCTGAAGTACAAAAAAGCTACTCCACTAACCAAACGTCCGTCAATGTCAGTTCAATAGCCTTATATTTGGTCCTACACTATTGACATTTCTAAACTTGAGTTCTTCAGTGGTATGAAGCACACACTGACTCGCTATTGAGGCACAACTTCAAAATATTAGCAGAGAGCCACTTTTACAGCCGAGACGCAGAAGTAACGCAGTAGCCACGCAGTTGTGTGGCTGTCAAAGTTAATTAGTGGAGTAAGGACCCAGGAAGATACTATATCTCCGAGGTTCTGTCAAGATGAAATGACATGAATTTATATGTATTTACTTACTCCAAATCATGTAAAACTTTTCCCATCGATGTCGTTTTCGCTTCTTCACAATCCGTCAAATGGTGGTCGGACATTTTGCATTTTGAGCCTTGAATATTCTTCGATACAGCCTTGCTTAGGATTTTGTACATTCTGTAAATGAGAAGGTATAATTATATAGTCTGAGACGTAAAAAGAACGCCGACCGGAACGTAGAGAAATAATGGACCAGGGTTAAATGGAATATTTTGGGTGACTAGCAATCTGTCACCAATGTTCCATATGTTATTACAATCACTATGTTCTCTTTGAAAAGTGACCTGTGAAATATTACATGGAGATAATATAACTTTATATTTTCATATTATATTAAAGTTTCCCTAAGGGATTTAAAGAACATGTATACGTATGTATAACAATTAAAATATGCAAAATGCATCGATTATACCGGTGAAGGGAAAACATCGTTAAGAACCCAACTATTTATCGCTACAGGACTCCATCACGTTGAGTACTGACTATGTGTCAATATGTTAATAGTTCGAGATGGCCATAGAATCATCAAGATCGCATTGTAAATGGTCAAATGCCAAGATGGTTACTTAAACCTCTTGCCACACTGTATGGTTTATTAGTTTTCAATATAAATGTTCTTATGTACACAATAAACGTGAGAGACTGCATAAAATAAGCAACCAATAACTTTACCAACCAGTAGAAAGAAAAGACAAACGACCATTAACCCTTGCGAGGTAGTAAGTGGTTCAGGAGTCCACAATTGCGAAGGTAGTAATGCTATGGCCACCTCGAACTCACATGTTGACCAGATAATCAGTACTTATTGTGTCAGGTGGTAAGCCATGTCGCCATTTGCAAGCACTAACCATTACCTGTTTGGGGAATAGGTAGCTTTCCTCACGATGGTTTCCCTCACCGCAGTATTCGTCGCATTTCGCAAATGTATTTTTATTACAAAAATGTACATAGAAATTATTAAACTTCATTTCCATTGGTACATGCTGTGGGATTTCAACCCTGTACCCACTGATACAAAATCAAGCCCCAAACAACTGAGCTACGTTGAATTTAGATTTAGAAAAACAGGTATAATATAATACTTACTCTCGCCTCTGGCATATCAGCACATCCTCTTCACAAACCGGTGGTGGAACACCAGGATTCACCACAAACACGGCATGGCTATACTTAGCCGCTTCGTCTATGGTATGGTTCCCAAAGACAATGGATTCTACGACCTTCGCTGCGCCTTTGGATGGATTTGAACAGTTTCTTGATTCGGGTTCTATGGCTGGAAACGAATGATTGGCATATAGACAAACATAAAAAGACACGCATTCACGACCATTAATCCTTGCGGGGTAGAAAGAGGTTCAGATGTCAATCTCCGCAATTGCGAAGGTAGTAATTCTATGGCCACCTCAAAAACCCACGTGTTAACCAGATAGTTAGTACTCAATGTGACAGGTAAGCCATGTCGCCATTTACAAGCACTAACTATTCATCACGATGTTTTCCCTCACCTTAGTATTCGACGTATTTATATAAAAAGTACATAGAAATTCATTAAATTTCATTTCCATTGGTACATGCCCAAGCGGGATTTGAACACTACCCACTGATATAGAGCTAAGTCCCAAACAACTGAGCTACGTCGAAATAGACAAACATATACGTGATTTTAACTCTTGCGGGGCTTAAGGTTCAGATGTTCGTATTGGTGTGGAGATTGGAATTGTATGTACAAGCGAGTCAAGCCTGTAACGACTGAGCAACAACGAATTACTGAGTTACGTAAAAGAATGAAATTTCATACATCATAGTTTTGAATAATTTGTGAGAAGTAGTTGGTAAATAATAAAAAATAAACATAACATACGCTTCATGACTTGTGTATACACACGGCTTTTTTGTTTTAGTCAGAGGCTTAAGTGTCCATCTCTGAAATTTGGCAGAGTCGAACCTCTCGAAGCTCGCATTTCTGTAGCACCCAACGTCATAATCAGTGTACCGTATCACTGTATACATACACTGGCACCTATCCGAGGGATAGGCAGGTTTCCTCACGATATTTTCCATCACCGTTAGCGACTGTAAATTATGTACGTGAATGAAAATACCTTTCTTTGGTACAAACTAGAGGCGAGATTTGAACCTATAACCTCTAAAAATTTAGAGGTCTTACCCACTTGGCTACAAATATACCTATACAATATAAAAGAACATACAATAATAAATATAATATACAATATAAAACCTAGCCACTTGGCTATACTATAAACATGTCTGTACATTTCATATCTTACCCAACAAAAACTCCACCTCACTCTTCATGAGTTTCGCAGCCTCAAACGCGAGAGAGGCCCCAGCTCCGTCACCTATCACCTGGAGATGGTGAAGGCTTGTGACCGGCGTGTATTTCCAGTGATGCACATCGAAGGAACCCTCGTTCTTCCTTTTCATCACCGCCATCGAACGGAGCCAGGATTCCGCGGCGGCTAGGGTTTTTACTGTTGAAGGGAGTTTATAAAGTCAAAGTCAAAGTCAAATGCTTTTATTCAACATAAGTACATGTACAGTACATTCATTTTAATAATAATAATATTATAGGACGTTATTACACCAATTGAACTAGCCCCTTGGTAAGTACATTTAAGACTTGTGTTAAGGGTACTAGTCAACGTATATTTAAGAAATGTATACATATTATACATAGATAAATACATATATAGCATACATAATCAACAACCAGACTGGAAACCAGAAGAAAAGCGTAGTTCTTAACCCTGCCTCCACCGGGAATCGAACCCGGGACCTAACGATTAGCGGTCAGGAGTCTAACCGATCGCGCCACGGAGGTCGTCAATTCATTGAAAGTTAAAACATTTGCCTGACACTGGTTGTGTCTTACATTGATATTCTACCGTTGGTTCGGAAGCCCTGGCTCGGAGAAGAACCAACAAGAAACTCCGGTTTTCAGGATTTTTTGCCCAGTGCCAGTTACAAAAACAAATATACATTTATTTACGTATTTTAAAGAAATGGTATATGCGAGTGAAGTGGAAGGGGTATGTATGTATGTTAGTGATGGTTTAGACATGTTATGCGGATGAATGGTATGGCTGGCCCAATAAGATATATGATAGATAGATGCTATATTGAAAAAGGGTGACGTTAGAAGTACCTATAACCGCAGTGTGTATGAGAAGGTTCATGAGTGTCAATGAAGCTTCATATGTAACTGCCCTTCTACTTCACCCACATATATTCCTTATATTTTTTGTTAAATATACTTCGGCTGTCCCGAACTAAAAACTAGTAACAGTCATTTTATTTCCAAATCCGTTTTTTTCTATCTTTCTTAATCACTACATAGTATAAAACAAAGTCGCTTTCTCTGTCCCTTTGTATACTTAAATCTTTGAAACTACGCAACGGAATTTTTTTAATAGATAGAGTGATTCAAGAGGAAGATATATTATATGTATAATAACATCTATTAAATAGTAGGCTATATATTTTTTACCCATGCGAAGCCGGAGCGGGTCACTAGTTTATTATAAAACTGCTTCTAATGCAATAAGACTAGCTGCTCTAACGCACTCAGAACTAAAGGTTATACTTATTGCTTTTATAACTTTTGACTTTTGAACAGGCATATAATAGAGTGTGTTTCGCTTCTCCTGTAAAATTTTATAAATGGCTTACCAACTGGTGTTAAATCACACGATAGAATGACGGCTGGTGATGAGGAATAACTGGTCCAGTCAATTACAAACACGTTCATGTCATTTGCTTTAAGAACGGCTGAAATAAAAACATATTTGTTGATTAGACTCCATTGTTAGGAAATGGTGATATGGCTTACCACCTCACATTGAGTGGACTTGGTCAACACGTGGGTTCGAAGTGGCCGTAGAATTACTACCTTCGCAATTGCGGAGATGGAAACCTGAACCAATGATATAAGAGACAAAAGACAAAGGCTAACGCATTCACGACCGTTAACCCTTGAGGGGTGGTCAGAGTAATTCTATGGACATCTCGAACCCATGTGTTCACCAAGTCAGTACTCAATATGACAGATGGTAAGCCATGTCGTCATTTACAAGCACTAACTATTATCTGTTTGGCTAACAGGTAGGATTCCTCACGATGTTTTCCCTCACCATATAATTCGACGCATTTCGAAAATGTGTTTTTCAAGAAAATATACATAGAAATTCATTGAACTTCATTTCCATTGGTACATGCTCAAGCGGGATTTGAACTCTGTACCCACTGATACAGAGTCAACTGAGCTACGTAGAATTAGATATAAAAAATGTGTATACACAAGTCGTGAAGCATATGTTATGTTATACTTTATGTATATTATCTTACAATTCGGCATAGCTCAGTCGTCGGGCACCAATGGAAATGAAATTTCTGATTCTTTATATACATTTTTCAAAATACATTTGCGAAATGCTCGAATACTGAATGTGAGAAAATAATTATACTGGTGAGGGAAAACATCGCGAGGAAACCTACCTGTTTCCCGAACAGGTAATAGTGAGTGCTTGTAAATGGCGATATGGTTTACCACCTGTCACATTGAGTACTGACTTGGTCAACACGTGGATTTAATGTGGCTATAGGCTAACTCCGCTATAGCGTAAATTCCTGCAAGGTCGTTCTAATGTTTATCTTACTTACCACTAGTAACAGAATTGGCGAATGCATTCGGAAACTGTTCGCTTTTTTCCGTCCATCCGTGTAGTACGAACACCGTTTTTTTCTCTGGACTAAAATGGGATGATTCTAGTTTAGGATCCCCTATATATGTCGCGAAACTACGGTCTTGATTTGACCTGGAAAAAGGAAAATATACATGATATTGACGACCTCCGTGGCGCGATTGGTTAAGCTTGAACCATGGAGTAATGAATAAGAGGAGTGGGCCTTACGCAATATTTGTATGGAAACTAGCGTGGCATTACGCGGGCTGAAACGAGGTACGCGGGATGGAGGGGAGATATTACAACCAATTAAAACACGGCATTTCGTGAGACAATAGGTATCTTCTTTCTACTACACATTTTTAGACTCCGCACCAATTAAAACACGCCATTTGGACTCCGCACCGCGTAACAGGGACCGCTCCTTTCGCCGGGTCCTTTTTATATTTAGCTCGTGGCTTGAACGCTAATCGTGAGGTCCCGATTCCCGGTGGAGGCAGAGTTAAGAACTACGCTTTTCTTCTTTATTCCAGTCTGATTGTTGATTATATATGCTATATATGTATTTATCTATATATAATAAGTATATGTTTCTTAAATATACGTTGACTAGTACCCTTATCACAAGTTTTAAATGTACTTACCAAGGCGCTGGTTTAATTGGTGTAATAGTGTCTCAATTATTTATTAATTTAAATTATTATATTAATTATGATGTATATTTTCTCCTGTGCTAGTCTGAGACGTAAAATAAAATTATCCAGCTGCAATTCTTCCCGGCATGTCGTAGGAGGCGACTAAGGGACTAGGGGTAAATGGAACCTATTAAGCGATGGGCTAGCAGCCTGTCACCAATGTTCTATTATGACATCGCAACCCCCAATATTCATGCTAAAAAGTGACCTAGGAGATATTATATCTCCAATGTATATTCTTATTACATAATAATGTTAGACGTAGTGTAGGACGCCCCCTGCCAGGTGGACCGATGATCTGAAAAAGGTCGCAGGTAGTGATTGGCTGAGGGCCACGAGTGATCGTGTTTTGTACCCTTGGGGAGGCCTACGTCCAGCAGTGGACTGACATAGGCTGATTGATTGATGTTATTACCGTGTAAACAAATGTAAGTGTATTCTTCTCGGGTTATCCAACTTCTGATCTGTCACGGTGACATTAAGAGCTGTCAAGTTGACAGGTGCCGACACTTCTTTCATCTTGTGGTCTATGCTTATCGAATCTGGTCTTATTTGAGAACCTATAAGCAAAAAAATATAATTGTAAATTGCGACGTAGCTGACCACCTGTCACATTGAGTACTGACTATCTGGTCAACACGTGGGTTCGAGGTGGCCATAGAATTACACTTAAACCACTGACGGGTTAGTAACAAGGGGGTTAATATTATGTATATTGTGGTTTGTACTTACCATAAATATCCTCCATTGGTTTTTCGTCTGAAATATAAAATTCAAGTTAATTTATTTTATATTATATATACAGGTATAGATTAAGTTTTAGAAACTGAATAAAGGATTTTTGTATTTTTTTGTGTATTTGTATATATATATTTAAGTTAAGTTAGTAGTCTATTTACGTCCCAGATTAGCACGAAACTTTTATTTTCCGTAAAGAAATCCATTTCTCATGATCATATCTACATGTCTACAGTCAGCGCTAAAAGTGCAGTCCCAGTGACTTTTTATTAGATTTAAGTTTATAAGAACAAAAGACAATATTTGATATTTTAAAAGTGGCGCCACTATGCATTGTCATGGCCACTATACGTTCGCGTGCTTCGAAATGAAAAATATTGTCTTTTGTTCTTATAAACGTAAACCTTATATAAAGTTGCTGGGACTGCACTTTTAGCGTTGACTGCAAATACATTCAGGTCCTCTTATCTCTTTCGGGGTGGACAGAATCTTGGGGACAATAATATCTCAAAGATCACTTTTTAGCTTGAATATTAGGGTTGTGATGTTTTATGCAACATTGGTGACAGGTTGCTAACCCATTCAACAGAATCCATTGATCCCTAGTCCCTTAGTCGCCTCCTACGACATGCCAGGAAGAACGGCAGCTAGTTTACATCCTTTTGCATCCCATATTAGCTTGAGCCTTTGATATAAAGTCCCTAACTATCAAATAACACTTAATACGTACTTGAAATTTTCCATTTGTATATTTCATTCTTGCTTTCGTATGGTTTCAAACAAATTAAGCAATTTCTGTGGAAAGAAAAAATATTAAATTGACAATATAATTAATTTAATTGACAAAAGGAATATATTTGAGTAAAGTGGAAGTGTGGTTACGTAGGGGCCGGCCCAATAAGACATATGACAGTCAGATAGACGCTGTGTTGAAAAAGGGTGAAGTTAGGAGAACCTATAATCACCGAGTGTGTATGAGGTGTTTGAGTGGTAATGAAGTGAAAGTGGTCTGTCAGTGGGACAGATGGAGATCCGTGGTCTCTACCTACCCCTCTACAGGGTATCAGGCGTGATGTGTATGTATGTGTGATAAGAGATATAATAGTCATAGTCTTTACCTCGTAGTTTTGTTGGTCACGTCCATTTCTTGTGTAATATTACTACAATTAGTAATGTTATCATTTTCAATAAAACACTTAGAAACCGTCACATTGGTAGGGGATGCCAATCTCTTTGAAAGCATCTGTAGAGCGCTGTAAGAGAAATAAAAAAAATTATATACAACAAAAAAACATACTTTACAGGGAAATACCTACATACCTACATGGGTAAACAAATTCAAACTATAAACTTAAATAAGAAATAAAAATTAAATTATATAGAAAATATCTTTATCGTTATCGCTGTCAGAGTGTGGTAGGGTTCCCAAGACACTGACAGCATTCCCTCTTTGAAAATGCTCTGCTAATGTTTGAGAGAAGAATACTCAAGCCCTGGGATCCCCAAACTTATCAATTAAACGGAACGATTTGCCATTTATTGTTATAACATAAATTATTGCTTTAAAAATATTAAACTTATTGAATAATTTTATTACGACTTTGACGAACTCATGCAACCCATATGAAAAGAAATCAATGGTAGCCGAGTTATTTAAATATAATATGGATACACATCACGTCCTTTAGTCCTTTTCAGGGTGGACAGAACCTTAGAGATATGAAAACATCTTAGTCATTTATTCGCATGTGTGGGGTTTTGATGTCATATTGAATATAAGTGATTGAAAAATAACAACATTTGTGAGATAATCGCGATGTTTATTCATTTCAAAACGGGATCTTTGTATTTGTTACCCGATGTTTCGGTCATGTTAGAATGGTGATTGATATATTTATATTTCAAATATAGTCTTCATCAAAAGGCTTTTAAATGAATGAAATATTTATCTAATTACTATAATCTGTACACCCTGAAAGGATGTTGTAGGAAACTTATATTTTCGACGACGAGACTGGAAAGCAGAAGAAAAGCGTAGTTTTCAACTATGCCTCCACTGAGAATCGGGACCTAACGAATAGCGTTCAGGTGGTTAACCAATCGCGCCACGGAGATTGTTAAATAGGCCAGGTATAGGAAGTATGACTATAAGTATATATATATGCACTTATAACGTTGACGACCTCCGTGGCGTGATTGATTAACCACCTGAACGCTTATCATAAGGTCCCAAAGATTCCCGGTGGAGGCAAAGTTAAGAACTACGTTTTTCTTCTGCTTTCCAGTCTGGTCGTTGATTATAATTACTATATACGTATTTATGTATATATTATAATAAGTATACATTTCTTAAATATACGTTGACTAGTACCCTTAACACAAGTCTTAAATGAACTCACCAATTCCTAGGCCTAGTTCAATTGGTGCAACAGTGTCCTAAATTATTTTAATTACTTACGTATTCTGAACACATATCTTTTCTTCTCCACCCTCATAAATAGAGCACTGATTCAACTTCTCTCCAGTTTCCATCATGACAGACACAGAGAAATCTCTCTCCCTCAATTCTTTTACAGCCTGACTATTTCTGGTCATGACTATTTCTGTCATATTGGCTATTTTGTGCTCTGGGTGTTCGCATTTCGTGAAATCTGGGTCTATGGCTGTAAAAGATATAAATATAGCTGTTAATTAAGTCACAGATAATATAATACTACAGTATAAGTAACCTTAAACCTTATTGAGTAGTCAGAGGTTCTTGTATGCCGCGTGTTGACTAAGTCAGTACTCATTGTGACAGGTGGTAAGCCATGTCGTTATTAACAAGCCCTAACTATTACCTGTCTTGCTATTACCTTTTCGGGGAACAGGTTGGTTTTTGCAGCCAGTTTTCCCTTACCGTATTGGTGCATTTCTCCAATGTATTTAAAACTGCGTTAGCATTGTCAAGTCAGACGCTTGAGTGCCCATGTCCGTAATTTCGAAGGCTTTATAGGTATGAGCCGCTCAAAGCCCGCGTTTCACTAAAGACAGCAGCCAACGTGATAGGTAGTGAACCGTATATAGGCACTGACTATTACCAATCTCGAGGGACAGGCAGGTTTCCTCACGATGTTTTCACAACCAGAATATTAATGCTAAAAGTGACCAAGAAGATTTTGAGTCTCCTTATTCTATCCAAGATTATTGAAGTACGTGAATGTATACGTTAAGGTGAGGGTTAAAAAAGGAAACTATAAAGCTAAAGTGGAAGGTAGAGTTGGACGGAAGACCGCGTAGAACATCATATCAAATTGGAGACATTTCTCAAGGCGGGTGTAGTGTGAAGATCAGAAGAGCGTTTGAGATGCTTAATAGGTGAGTGAAGCAAGAGATTTGTCACCCGTTCCAGGTGGCGATATATAGTCTCCTTATCCCTTTTGGGGAGATACATACATACACATCACGCCTGATTCCCTGTAGAGGGGTAGCAGAGATTGCGGATCCCCATTTGTCCCTCTGACAGGCCACTTTCGCTTCATTGACATTCATACATCTGTTCATACACTCTCGGCGGTTATAGGTTAACCTAACGTCACCTTTTTTCAATATAGCGTCATATATATATGTATATGAAGGGTTTAAATAAAAAACATCCTTTGTCAAAAAAATTAAAAATTGAACTGAGTATGCCAAGCTGTGTAGCAAAACTTTGCCCACAAGATGCTCTTTAGTAATTTTTTAAAAACATTTAAAGTCACGAGTAATTCCATAAAAACTTTTTTGTACCATATTGGAACTGTTTTGTTTGACATCCTAAATAGGAGTAGTCCAAAAGCAAAAGCGTTAATATTAATAAAATAAGTACAAATGATCAAAGCAGGTTTTTGCCCATACTGGAAATTCAACATTATTGACTAAGGCTGTTTTTCCTTCAAACCCTTCATATGTATTAAATAAAACTTACCCAAAATCGCTCTCGGCAAGGTCGGATTGTTAAGCAGCTTAGCAGCCTTAAAGGCAATGTTAGCCCCAATCCCTTCCCCCACAAAATAAATATAGGGGGGTTGTGTGCCTAAGATAGAAGCGGCCACGTCAATTGACGTAGAGTTCAGTTTGGCATACCTCAACCAGTGTGTCATACGCATGATATAGGTAGCTGAAAGAAAGATGTTTTTTTATTATTACATGTATTTACATACATAGTAGCTATAGTTTTAAGAGATTCGCTATTTATACTCATGATTAATAACTAACGGGAATACGTGGAATGCCGTAATAGATTGCCATTCGGTTTAGCATGATTCTGTGAAGCCACAAGATATTGTGAGTGTAGTGTAGGTCGCGTGTTATTAATAAAATGAGTGAGGGTAGTCGGAGAAGAATCTAACAAGGCGCTGCGGTGGAGGCGAAGAAATGGTAGGTAACTTTATTATATAAAAACATACGAGATAAGTCCCGTTAGTTATTATTCATACAAAGTAGTTTCCATGAAGAAGGATAGGTGGAGATATTATTATTAAAAAATGTATTGAAAAGCTTTAAATTCCGATTTTTTTTATGTTGTCGACTCGAAATCACTATTTTTTATGTTTTGTCAGACAATACATATTTCGATCGAGTCTATCGAACCCCTGGGGAATGTTTCTTTTAACTTACCAAGGGGCTCTTTATTATAATACATTTTAACAATAGAATCTTAATATTATTAATATGGGTATAATTTATTTGTATTTTAAAGTAAAAAAAAATATAATTTATAGCGTATATCGGTTTAAAATAACTTTTGAGCTGCACATTGTAAATACTTTAAGTTTGTTATGTTGTGTACACTGCTTTGGATTACAATCCGGATTTTTAAAACCAACTTGTATTTCTATTTTGTTTATGTTAGTTGTATTCTGTGTGTGTACCTATTTATAAATAAATACGATTGATTCTACTTAGATTAGTGAATATTTTTGTGACAAAATCTTTTTTTTCTTTAAAAATCAACCAATCAATCAGCCTATGTCAGTCCACTGTTAGACGTAGGCCTCCCCAATAAGCCAGAAAACACGATCACTCGTGGCCCTCAGCCAACCACTACCAGCGACCCTTTTCAGGTCACCAGCCCACCTAGCAGGGGGCGTCCTACACTACGTTTACCGAGACGCGGCCGCCATTCGAGAACCACTTTGCTCCAACGGTCGTCGGTTCTGCAACAGACGTGACCGGCCCACTGCCACTTCAGCTTCTGTTCTTTATATATTAGGGATTAACTTACCAATTCTATGTACACCTCGAACCCACGTGTTAACCAATGTGACAGGTGGTCAGCCATGTTGCCATTTACAAGCACTAACTATTACCTGTTTGACGAACAGGTAGGTTTCCTCACGATGTTTTCCCTCACCGTATAATTCGATGCATTTAGTAAATATGTTTTTATTACGAAAATGTATTTAGCAATTCATTAAACTTCATTTCCATTGGTACATGCTCAAGCGGGATTTGAGCCCTGTAGCCACTGATACATAACCAAGGCCCAAACAACTGAGCTACGTCGAATTACTACCTTCGCAATTGCGGAGATGGAAACCTGCACCTCTGACTACCCCGCAAGGGTTAATGGTCGTGAGTGCGTTTTGTTTAACTTACCAAGTTGCAAAGTGTTGCATTTTTGACTTAGCTCCGGATCTTTGACAAAATCATCCCAAACAATGACGAACACGTTTGCATTCATTGATTGAAGCACCGCTGAAAAAAGAATTATTTTAATAAGTAGATATATTATACATAAAAATACGCTTCACGACTTGTGATCACGACTCACAAAGACGACCTCCGTGGCGCGATTGGTTAACCACCTGAACGCTAATCGTGAAGTCTCGGGTTCGATTTCCGGTGGGGGTAGTGTTAAGAACTACGCTTCATTCTGCTTTCCAGTCTGTTCGTACATACATATATGTATTGCTATATATGTATTAATCTATATATAATAAGTATATATTTCCAAAATTTACGTTGACTAGTACCCTTAACACAACTCTTAAATGTACTTAACAAGGGGCTTAGTTCAATTGGTGTAATAGTGTCCGAAATATTATTATAATAATAATAATATTCACAGTCCCTTTTTTATTATGGCAGAATAGTTAAAGACTTGAATGCCTCTCTACGAAATTTCAGGCTTGTTAGGTAAGAGCCACTCAAAGCCCGCGTTTCACTATAGACAGCACCCAACGTGATAGGTAGTGAACCGTATCGCCGTATATAGGCGATGACTATTACCAATCTTGAGTAATAGGCAGGTTTCCGCACAATGTTTTCCCTCACCGTTAGCGACTGTAAATTATGTACGTAAATGAAAAACACATTGCATTCTTGGTACATGCCAGAGCCGGGATTCGAACCTAGGACTAATAAGAAGTCAGAGGTCTTACCCATTGGGCTACATCCGTTTAAGCGGCTATATTAACATTCACGTCCTTTAATACCTTTCGGGGTGCACAGAATCTCGGCGAATATAAATCTCGTAGGTCATTTAGCGTTAATATTGCGGTTGCGATGTCATATGGAACATTAGTGACAGGTTGCTAGACCATCACCCAATGAATTCAATTTGCTCGGTCATTTAACCTTAATATTGTGGCTGTGATGTCATATGGAACATTGGTGACAGGTTGCTAAATCATCGACCAATGAATTCAAATCATTCTTACACCCTTAGTCGCCTCCATCACATGCCGGGAAGAACGGCAGCTAGTTATCATTCTTTTATAGTCCTATTTTTACAACCTTCGTGGCGCGATCGGTAAGGCGCCTGAACGCTAATCGTGAGGTCCCGGGTTCGATTCCTGGTGCAGGCAAAGTTAAGAATTACGCTTTTCTTCTGCTTTCCAGTCTGGTCCTTGATCTTATATGCTATATATGTATTTACCTATATATAATACGTATACATTTCTCAAATCTACTTTGACTAGTACCCTTAACACAAGTCTTAAATGTACTTTTTTATTTTTATTAATAACTGTCCAGCGATTGACCCCTATCTCACCTGATGGTAAGTGACGATGAGGTCGATGATGTAGCTGGTCCAGTAATAGCCTATTCACTCTAGCCTTGAAGAGAGCCAAGTTATATTCTACCAGGAATACAGACGGGGGAAGTGAATTCCAATCCTTAGCAGTCCGCATCAAGAAGGACGAAGCAAAGCGCTTCGTACGGATATATATAATAATAATATAATATAATAATAACAATATTTTACGACGTTATTACACCAATTGAACTAGCCCCTTGGTAAGTACATTTAAGACTTGTGTTAAGGGTACTAGTCAACGTATGTTTAAGAAATATATACTTATTATATATAGGTAAATACATATATAATCAACGACCAGACTGGAAAGCAGTAGAAAAGCATGGTTCTTAACTCTGCCTCCACCGGGAATCGAACCCGGGACCTCACGTTTAGCGTTATATATATATCAACTTACCGAGGGGCTAGTTCAATTGGTAAGCACTTACCATTAGCAACAGAGAACTCAAATCCTCTCTTGGCATCTTCTTTCATCTTCCACGAGCCCATGACCAGGACATCTGGTGAATGATGCTCGTATTTACTGAACTTCAGCTTCCTATCCCCAAGGTAGGTCGGAAAACTGATTTCTGGGTTGGTTCTGTAAGGAAATATACAAATATATAATAATAATAATATTTGGACATTATTACACCATTTGAACTAGCTCCTTGGTAAGTTCATTTAAGACTTGTGTTAAGGGTACTAGTCAACGTATATTTAAGAAATATATACTTATTATATATAGATAAATACATATATAGCATATATAATCAACAACCAGACTGAAAAAGAAAGCGTAGTTCTTAACTCTGCCTCCACCGGGATACGAACCCGGGACCTCACCATTAGCGTTCAGGCGTCTAACCGATCGCACCACGGAGGTCGTCATACACAGGAAATACACAGAAAATATATAAATATATATACATACTAGCGACCCGCTCCGGCTTCGCACTTCTGGCTATTTAATGAATGTTATTATATATATAAACCTTTCTCTTGAATCACTCTATCTATTAAAAGAAACCGCTTTTCAAAATCCGTTGTGTAGTTTCAAAGATTTAAGCATACAAAGGGACATAGGGAGAGAGAAAGCGACTTTGTTTTAAACTATGTAGTGATAGTGATAAGGATCATAGAATCACTTATTGCACGTCAAAAGAAAAATCTCTGCATATATATACCCACACACAGGTTCAATTTCACCATTGATGACAGCAAAAGTGTCAAATTTTGCTTATAAAAAGCGTAAAATGTCATTTTTATTATTCCAAGAACCATTTCACACTCTTACCGAAGTGATATTGAACTACGATTTAGCAAACAGCATTAGTAGACTTGCGCTTTCTCTACAGAGAGGTAGACAGAGATCACGGATCCCTATTTGTCTCCTAAGAAACTCTCTCTAAGGGGATAGGCAGAGACAATTAGGCCACCTGGAACGGGTGACAAATCTCTTGCTTCACTCACACCCATTAACCTTCTCATACATGCCCTCTCAAAATATATAAAGAAATACATATATGTATGTTAGATATAGCTGTTTGTATAATTGAAGTTTTGATAGAGAAAGGTGTATAAAATGTCACCCTTTTTCCAATCAATAAAAATTTAAATGTGTTTTTCATGTAAGGTCATAATTTACAGTCGCTAACGATGAGGTAAAACATTGTGAAGAAAGCTGCCTATCCCTCGGAATAGGTAATAGCCAGTCCCTGTATATGGCGATACGGTTCACTACCTATCACTTTGGGTGCTGTCTATCTAGTGAAACGCGGGCTTCGAGTGATTCATACCTAACATACTAAAAAAGGAAGTGTGTTTGCACAAGTCCTGAAGCGTATGTATGTATGAGAAAGTACCACCACTATAAAACCCATCTTTCATCTAATCACTACATAGTATAAAACAAAGTCACTTTCTCTGTCCCTATGTCCCTTTGTATGCTTAAATCTTTGAAACCACGCAACGAATTTTCATGTGGTTTTTTTTAATAGATAGAGTGATTCAAGAGGAAGGTTTATATGTATAATAATATCCATTAAATAGTGGAGTAGGCTATATATTTTATACCCGTGCGAAGCCGGAGCGGGTCACTAGTAATGATAATAAAAAGCGTTTATTTACGGCCACAAAAACATACACAATACAAAACGTTTACAATTAAAACTTACAAACTAGTGGGTATAGCTTGTGCATGTTATTGTCGCAGCAAAAGGGTTTCAACTCAGCTGGGTATGTTGCGTCTGGCAAACGCAACGCTGGTATTATGTCAGAACCACTGGACAGAAACGTTTTTTTTTTTTCGGATAGTATTTTGTAACATTTCAAATTAACCACAAACGCAAATTTTAATGCAGTTTCGATTTAGCATTTTGGAGATATATTCAAAAAACCGATATAACTTCAACGCCCTCTTCTGTAAAGTATGGAAAATGAAGATCCGTCTCTGTTCTACGATTGTGACGATTTTAAAGAAAATAGTTAAATAGAGTGTACTCTCCTTAACATACCGTGTAAACAAATGCAGGTCAATCCTCTTCATGGCTTCGTACTCTTCGCTGTCGCTGGTCTCCAACTCCTCAGTCACCAGGCCCGTGGGGTCATCCATCTCGTAGGGGTTCAGCCAGATTGAGGGTTGACGGGGGTAGGTCACTGTGAGTTATAATAATAAGCTTTACTCATAAGACACATTAACAGATACAGATAGGAAATTAAAAAAAAAATAAAAGAGAAAAGAAGTTTATACAAGTAAGTTATTAAATCCTACATGTGCATGTCATTGCCCAGTGAAATGGACCCAGCTCAGCATATATACAATGATTGAAGTACAATCACTGCGCTGATCTTATGCTAGAACCATAAAGAAAGAAAGAAAACATTTCATTCGTTGCATATGATATTCACATAAACACAAACATTAAATAAAAGCAAAAAAAAGACAAACGTATTCCATCTCCGTAATTGCGAAGGTAGTAATTCTATGGCAACTCGAACCCACGTGTTGACCAAGTCAGTACTCAATGTGACAGGTGGTAAGCCGTGTCGCCATTTACAGGCACTGACGGGGATCAGGTAGGTTTTCTTAAGATGGTTTCCTTCACCGTGATATTCAATGCATTTCATAAATGTATTTTTATTTAAACAATAAATAGGAAAACTCTGATGCAGTGAAAAAGTGCTGCCTCAGTATACGATGCAGCTAGGCTGAATTACTGGTCTTACATATACATTCACGTCTTTATATATGTATTTAATTTATCATTATATTTATTTGTAAATAAGTAGTTAAATTGTTATGTTAATTGTTGTTTTAATTGCCTCTCAAATTGTTATGTTCCGTTTTGTTTCTGTCATCGTTGGTCTTGTGCCTTTGTGAATAAAGTGAATTTTATTTTTTATTTTCATTTGTTTGTTGCTTGTTGCTTAATCTATTTATAATAATAATAATAATTTAGGCATAAAATCTTGAAAAAGCGCGACGTTAGAAATACCCATAACCGCCGAGAGTGGATGATTATAAGGTGTGTGCGATATGAATGAGTGTCATTGAACTGTTTTGTCAGGATCGGGAATCTGTGATCACTGCCTACTCCTCTACCGGGAATCAGGCGTGATGTGTATTTATGTATGTATTAACGTATTGTATTGAAGGCGGGTGTACGTAGTGAAGAACAGAAGAGCATGTATGAGCAGGTTAATGTGTGTGAGTGAAGTAAGGGAGATTTGTTATTTTAAGACTTTTCTTACTTACCCATATATGGTACTGAAATTATACATAAAAACATATTATTTGTTATTCAACACAAATACGACACTTCGATGATCAATCCCAAGGCTTACCAGATAGTCAGTACTCAATGTGACAGTTGGTAAGCCATGTCGCCGTTTACAGTTACTAACTAATACATACATAATTTACATACGCATATATACAATCAATCAGCCTATGTTAGTCCACTGCTGGACGTAGGCCTCCCCAAGGTTAAGCCACAAAACACGATCACTCGTGGCCCTCAGCCAACCACTACCAGCGACCTTCAGGTCATCGGTCCATCTAGCAGGGGGGCGTCCTACACTACGTTTACCGAGACGCGGCCTCCATTCGAGAACTACTTGTATATATGAAATATAAGTAAAATGTTAATTTACCTGTGACGTTAACTGTAAGAAAACAAATATATTATTATATAGAAAGAGATTTTAATATATAACACATTTTAGAGAGAATGTCCCGTGCTAGCCTGGCTGATAAAAGGATACTAACTAGCTGCCGTTCTTCCCGACATGTCGTAGGAGGTGACTAAGGGACTAGGGGTAAATGTGATCAATTGAGCGATGGGCTAGCAACCTGTCACCAATGTTCCATATAATATTAAAGCCCAATCTTTATGCTAAAAAGTGACCTAGGAGATACTAAATCTCCGAGGTTCTGTCCACCCCGAAAGGGATAAGAGGACATGAATGTATATGTATGTATAATAGTGTGATTCTGGGTTCGATTCCCGGTGGAGGCAAAGTTAAGAATGTCATAAGACTTCGGTTTTTCATTATGTAATATCTGCTCTCTTAGAGAAGTAAAGATGTGAATATATGAATACGAATATGTATGTTAAAAACTTATATGATTAAATTAAATTATAATCACAGATTAGCTTCACCTTGAGTGAAATGGAAAGGCAGTTATGTAGGGGCCGGCTTAATAAGCCACATGACTGACAGATAGACGCCATATTGAAAAAGGGTGAGGTTAGAAGTACCTATAACCGCCGAGTGTGTTAGAGGCACGAACCAAATATAAAGAGGACCCGGCGAAAGGAGCAGTTCCCGTTACGCGGTGCGGAGTCCAAATGACGTGTTTTAATTGGTGCGAAGTCTGAAAACGTATAGTAGAAAGAAGATACCTATGTTTTGTCACACAAAATGCTGTGTTTCAATTGGTTGTAATATCTCCCCTCCATCTCACGTACCTCGTTTCACCCCGCGTAATGCCACTTTAGTTTCCATACAAATATTGCGTAAGGCCCACTCCTCTTATTAATTACTCCATGGGCTGGCCTAATAAGCCACATGACTGACAGATAGACGCCATATTGAAAAAGGGTGACGTTAGAAGTACTTATAACCGCTGAGTGTTAGAGGTGTATGAGTGTCAATGAAGCGAAAGTGGTTTGTCAGTGGGACAGATGGGGATCTGTGATACCTGCCTACTGCTCTATAGGGAAACGGGCGCGATGTGTATGTTTATTAGTATAGGTTAATAATAAAAATAATAGTACTAACCGACTGCATCTTTATAAATGCCGGGATCTCTGTAAATAAAATAATATGTTAAATATAACACGTAGGTATTTGCAGCGTGAAAAACAGAAGAGCATGTATGAGAAGGTTAATGTCGTGACAGCTTTTGTTTATTTTGAAATTACCGATTCCCAGGACTAGCAATACCTGTAATTGGCGACTAGGCTTACCTCCTGCCACGTTCATTATGACAATCGGATTTAAATATTGGCTAGATGTTGTAAAGACCATAGAATTAAACACTACGACATGCCGGGAAGAACGGCAGCTAGTTAGCATTCTATTTACGTCCCAAACTAGACAAAAAGGTAACCCATACATATAGTATATACATATACTCATCGCTAAGCAAAGTAATGTCAATTTAGTACAAAATGACATCGCATTCTGTCAGTCAAGCGATAATGCGTATGTCAATAACATACATTTTGATTTCTATAGTCTGGCTAAAAGTAGTAACAGACGATCGAATTTGGTACGGCCGGACCGACGGACTGTACGGTGCGCTATACTCGCCACACGACCGTACCACATCAAAACGGTCCAGTGCTTCCCCTGCTATTACTAAGTTACTAAGTTTCTAAGTTTAAGTATTACTAAGTTTCTATCCAAGCAAGCTAAAATGGCTTTAGTGGCGGCAACCGTCGTCGCAGCTACTACTACACCAATTGAAAATAAAAGAAAAAAAGAAAAGTAAGGGCCAAATTTTATTTGAAAAACAGAGAGTCTTACAGTCACATACAGAGTTCCAGGCATATTATCAATACCCTCAGTTATTGGAACTGTCTTCTCATGAAGGAATGATAGATATGGATAGTACCATAGTGACGGAGTGTACACGTCCTCCGAGCCAAAGCGCGGTGGTTCGACCACACAAGTATATACACGAGCGAAGTTAGTGCGAACCGCATCGAATCCTGTCAAATTGTTCGGCCAACCTCGTACACACTAGCGAACTTGGTGTGGACCGCACCAAATCCTAAAGAAATTTCATCGAACCGAGCGGACCGTCAATAATAATAATAATGTACGGTGGACCGCTGAACACATCGTCGAATATGGTCCGGAGCATACCAAGTCCGCTGTGCGGACCGTACCATATTCGATCGTCTATTACTACTTTAACGAAAGTAGATACTGGATAATTTTGCAAACTTTTTATATGACAACACTAAAGTGTTCCTACCATCGGATATTTACCCTACAATTTGGGGTATTTCAAGTAGAAAGTACTTAGGAACAAGTAATTCCAAAAAGGCATTTTTAAAACAAACTCATTTTGAACATTTTATAAAATGAGTTTTAAAAATTCGTACGTCTGCTAAAATTGTGTTAATCGAAAATAAGTTTCGTATCTACGTGTTGGATCATTTCAAGAGATACAGTAAGCCTTACGTTGGTCTAATAAATAGCTTAAGTAATTAGGTACACTATGTATTAACTAATTAGGTAGGGAAAAAACTTAACAATTCTATTAAAAAAAAAAATTAATTTGTGTCTATTTTCCGAAAAATTTGGTAAAATCAGAATTAGTGTATGGTATTCCTATTTCTGACGCCGAAGTTGGCGTGTTGTTGATGTTTCTTTATGGTTCTTTATGGTTGACTTGCGTAAAGTTAGGTTAGGTTGACTTGTGTAGGGGTGGATGGGGCAAGCCTTCTCGTGGCCCACCCTGTGAGTAGCGGTCTTGAGGCACGACCGTGAAACTAATTGCCCCCGGGGCTGCTCCATCTCCGTCGATGGACCCGACGGAGTCCTGGAGCAGCAGGAAGCCGGGACCGCGTCATTTTGCCGGGAGACACCACTCCCGGGTGGCGCGCGTCCCTGGCTATTGGGGCGGGCCCGGCAATCGACGCGATTGTTGGGCAGGCAGCTTCTGCGCTGCCACCGTTCAATCTCGTAACCCTGCACTGGAGTCGTTCCCTGGTGTTAGGGCCGAGGGTCTACGGGGCTTGCCCCTTGGACCGTGAGGAAGAAAACCTCTATAAAAATTACTTGAGCCCGGGAAACTGGGCTCTGGAGAAGTGCTGGGTGGTGGGGAGGGGGGGGTCACGAAATTTAGCGCGTGACCTCCTCTCTCCCCTACCTAGGGCCGTGGGGTGGTAAGCTGGGGCTTGCCGCTCCTTCGCGTTCGGCCTAGAGGTGGTGCGCGCGTGTCCCGCGCGCCCCTTGGTGTTGCTGGGCGGGGGTTCGCCTTCGCCCAGCCGAGGTGGGTCTGGCTTCGGCCGGACAGCGCCGGTGGGGTCGCGTGATGTAATGCTCACGCAGTTCCCGTGACCCCGCCGAGTAAGGCGCCCCGGTGGACACCGTCAGGTTTTAGTCGGTTCGAGTCCGACATAACCCTCTGGCTCCCCAGGGCTGGACGGGTATCCGTGGGGATTTCCTGACGTTAAAAAAAAAAAAAAAAAAAAAAGGTTGACTTGTGTAAAATGTCTTGATATTTTTTTATTTTAATTAAGTAAGTACATTATTCGTATAAGTTATTTTTTGTTTGTTCTTTTTGTTTCTTTAATACGCTACAATGGAGTGTCGTATCCGTGTAATGTTTGGTAAGAGATAACAAGTTATATAAGCTACTTTTAATCACGTTATAACGCGGACAAAATTGCAAGTATCCACTAGTAAAATTAAAATAAATGTCAAAGTATCAAAGTGAGTTGTTCCGACTTTCCTTTTTATTTTAGGGTTGCAATGCTAATATATTTTAAATTTGCCGCGCTTTTTCAGTATCTACTTTCGTTAGCCAGACTGTATGACCATAATGATGATTTTACAGTACAGGATACACAATAATATTGTGAAATATACATTAAACATACATACATATACATCACGCCCGTTTCACTGTAGAGGTGTAGGTAGAGATCACGGATCTCCATCTGTCCTTATCATGACAAATTTTAGTTTCATTGTCATTCATACACCTACGGTAAGGGAAAACATCGTGAGGAAACCTACCTGTTCCCCGAACAGGTTATTACCTTAGTTAGTGCTTGTTAATGGCGATATGGCTGACCATCTGTCACATTGAGTACTGATCTGGTCAATACGTGGGTTCGAGGTGGCCATAGAATTACTATCTTCGCAATTGCGGGGATGGACACCTGAACCTCTGACTTCCCCGCAAAGGTTAATGGTCGTGAATGCGTGTGTGTGTCATACACCTCCTCATACACACTCGGCGGTTATAGATCCTTACCCATAGTTGTCAGAAATGTCTCCGATAAGAATCTTGTTTTCCGGATCACAGTTTTTCATTTCAGCACTATCACATTTTTGTCCTAAAGCTATTGAGTTGCTGAGAGCTTTCGATAGGTAAGAGAATAGCCTGTAAAGGAATAATGAAACTGTTTATCACTACATAGTACAAAACAAAGTCGCTTTCTCTGCCCCTATGTCCCTTTGTATGCTTAAATCTTTGAAACTACTCAACGGATTTTGATGCGGTTTTTTTAATAGATAGATTGATTCAAGAAGAAGGTTTATATGTACAATAACATCCATTAAATAGTGGAGTAGGCTATATATTTTATACCCGTGCGAAGCCGGAGCGGGTCACTAGTATTCATATAATAATAATTAGGACATAATTACACCAATTGAACTAGCCCCTTGGTAAGTTCATTTAAGACTTGTGTTAAGGGTACTAGTGATACACATTTTCACAATAGTAATATATTTTCCAAATGCCCATAATACTACGGTGAGGGAAAACATCGTGAGGAAACCTACCTGTTCCCCCACCAAGTTACAGTCAGTTCTTGTAAATGACAACACAAATTACCACCTATCCCATTAAGAACTGACTTGATAAACACGTGGGTTCGAGTTGGCCATAGAATTACTTACGCAATTGCGGAGATGGACACCTGAACCTCTGATTTCCCCGCAAGGGTTAGGTCGTGAAAGTATTAGTCTTACCCACGGAATTAATAAAAGGAATGGGCTTTACGCAATATTTGTATGGAAACTAGCGTGACATTACGCGGGGTGAAACGAGGTACGCGGGATGGAGGGGAGATATTACAACCAATCAAAACACGGCATCGGCCAATCACATCAGGTATCTTCTTTCGACTACACATTTTTAGACTCGGCACCAATTAAAACACGCCATTTGGACTCCGCACCGCGTAATAGGGACCGCTCCTTACGCCGGGTCCTCTTTATATTTGGTTCGTGGTCTTACCTTGTCCGCGAACAGCTGTAAGGATACAGGTCACAAAAGACTTTCCATCCTTTTTCAGTTCCATCTGATGTGTTAAGGTACGTTTCTAATACATGGGTCTTCGCTGTATCTGTTAAGAAAAGATGGAAATATAGAAAAGGTATTTACGGTAATTATTTACTATTTACACGACGTAATAAATAAAAAAAAAGACTTAATAAATAAAGATTAAAATAAACTAATAATAATTAAATAAAATCTTAAAAGATTAATAACTAACGGGACTTATCGCGTCAGACTTGAGTCTGCCCGTGACCATGGCTGCTGCAACGTAGCCGAAACGTCGGCTGAATAATAAAGGTTACTTTATTATACATATAAAAACATACGCAATAAGTCCCGTTAGTTATTAATCATGAGTATAAATCGCGAATCTCTTAAAACTATAAAATCTTAAAACGAGATTCGCGATTTATACTCATGTTTAATAACTAACGGGACTTATCGCGTAAGTTTTTACCAACCAAGGCTGCTGCAACGTATCTGAAACGTCGGGTTACTAAAGGCAACTTTATTATATAAACTTACTTTATTATATAAACTTACTTTATTATATAAGTCCCGTTAGTTATTAATCACTAAATATATTTTCAAATGAAATATATCTGCCAAATCACTGGCCGCGGTAGGAAGTGTCCCAAGAAGGCTGGTGGCATTTCCCCGTTGCACAGCTATGCTGATGCGATGGGCGAAATACGCACCGGCCCTTGAGTCCCCGCTGGCCTCCACCAAACCGGAAGCGATCTCCTTAACGAACGACTGTGTTATCAAACCCCATGGTAATAAATAAATACGGTAATTGTATGTTCATATAATGTAACTTACATAACATACGCTTCACGACTTGTGTATACACACTCCCTTTTTATTAAGGCGTAGTAAGAGACTTGAGTGCCATCTTCGAAATTTCGAAGGCATGTTAGGTATGGGTCAATCTAAGCCCGCGTTTCACTAAAGACAGCACCCAACGTGATAGGTAGTGAACCGTATCGCCTTATACAACAACTGATTATTAGCTATCCCTGGGGGTAATCCGGTTTCCTCGCGTTTTCCCTCACCGCTAGCGATTGTAATTTATATACGTAAATGAAAATCACAAGTGTACGGCCTACCCGGCCAACTCTACCTTCCACTTTGGCTCTATAAAATCCTTTCGTTACCCTCCTCTCAACCATCCGCTTCCTGTGTCCAAAACACCTTGACATACTTATCTCTATTTTCGTCACTACATCTTCTTTCAAACTACAACGTTCACGAATCACTCTATTCCGTACCCTAACACACAATCTTTCATAACATGCTTTCGAAACTTCGAAAAAGGGCACTCCAGCCGCTGACTGCCGGCCATTTTGCAAAAAGGGAGTGTGTATACATAAGTCGTGAAGCTATTTTTGATGGAAAAACAAAAAAAAAACAAACGCATTCACGACCATTAACTCTTGCGGGGTAGTCAGAGGTGTTTAGATTTCCATCTCCACAATTGCGAATACCAGATAGTCAGTACTCAATGTGACAGGTGGTAAGCCATGTCGCCATTTACAAGCACTAACTATAACCTGTTCGGCGCACAGGTAGGTTTCCTCACGATGTTTTCCCTCACCGTATAATTCGATGCATTTTGTTACCCACTGATACAGAGCCAAGCCCCAAACAACTGAGCTATGTCGAATTTACAACTGAGTTTGGTCGAATTATTTTTGACAGATACGTGGTTATAATTCATTTTACAAGAAACGGAAATTATCGCGTATATTTTAGAAACAAAGAATTACCTTTGTTACCCGACGTTTCGGCCATGTTGCAAGCCCGCTTGTGAACGCCGTTTTTACAGTAGGGTAAATGGTGAATCGGACCGCTCATTTTCATGGAGGCGTAGATATGTTGCTCCCACGTCAGTTGACCCATGAACATGGTCATTGCAACATGAACATGGCCGAAACGTCAGCAACAAAAGCAATACGCGATAAGTCCCGTGTTCTTGTAAAATTAAATCGTAAACGTATGTATGTTGTATTATTATAAATGTCTTCGCAAAAAGGCTTATATAAGACTATATTCAAATGAATATAAACTTACCTGAGAAACTAAATTATTTATAAATATATAAATAATAAAACTATAAATAAAATATCATACCTAAGTTGCCACTTCCTTCAATATCTCTCACAGATATCTTGAGGTTGATCATCCATTTTCTGGTCGGATCTTCCTTAGAGACGATATCTTGGAGAATCTTTGTACTATTCGAAGCTAGTGACGGACAAGGTGACTGTTCCTTGTTTATCGCTGAAAATAAAAAATACATAAACACTAAGTCTGCCCGTGACCATGGCTGCTGCAACGAAGCCGAAACTGCGGGTTAATAAAGGTAACTTTATTATATAAAAACATACGCAATAAGTCCCGCTAGTTATTAATCATGAGTATAAATCGCGAATCTCTTAAAACTATAATGAAAAATAATTCATTACACAAACAATATACATGCACGTCCTTCAATCCCTTTTGGATGGACCTCACAGTACCTATAACCGCCAAGTGTGTATGAGATTAGTACTTGTAAATAGCAACATGGCTGACCACCTGTCACATTGAGTATTATCAGGTCAACACGTGGGTTCGAGGTGTCCATAGAATTACTACCTTCGCAATTGCGGAGATGGACACCTGAACCTCTGACTTAAGGGTTAATGGTCATGAACGCGTTTTTCTTTTTCATCTTTAAGATAACTAGCGATCATATACAATACTTAACAAAATAACGTATACATTCACGTCCTTTAATCACTTTCGGAATGGCAATACCTCGGAAACACGATAATATTGACGACCTCCGTGGCGCGATAGGTTAACTACATGAGGTCCTGTTTTCCAGTCTGCTTGTTGATTATATATGCTATATATGTATTTATCAATGTATAATAAGTATATATTTCTTAAATATACGTTGACTAGTTAACACAAGTTTTAAATGTACTAAGCAAGGGGCTAGTTGAATTTGTGTAATAATGTCCAAATATTATTATTATATTATTATTATATATTATTATTATCTCCTAGCTTAGTTTGAAGTATAAATGGGTTGGGAAGTCATATGGAACTTTGGTGACAGATTTCTAACCCATCGCCACATAGATTCCATTTGTATTTCAATTTCGGTTCGTTCTGTATGAGTATGTATGTCAAAGTCAAAGTCAAAGTCAAAGTCAAAGTCAAATGTTTTTATTCAACATAAGTACAAGTACAGTACATTCATTGAAAGTCAAAACATTTGCCTGACACTGGTTGTCTCTTATCATTGAAATTCTACCGTTGGTTCGGAAGCCCTGGCTCGGAGAAGAACCAACAAGAAACTCCGGCTTTCAGGATTTTTTGCCCAGTGCCATTTACAAAAACAAATTTATAAAGAAACATAATTAACTTTGCACATATAGCTTAGATGCACTCATTGCCAACCCTGAGCATCGGCAAGGTAGTCTCCGACCGCGTAGTAAGCGCCCCGGACTAGTCGGCCTCTAACTATAGTCTTAAATTTAGGCAAGGGCAATCGCGTAATCCAGTCCGGTAAATGATTATAAAAACGCACGCAATTTCCAATAAAAGATTTCTTGACCTTTTGAAGCCTCGAGGGCGCCACATACAGCTTATGTTTGTTCCTAGTATTAATTTTATGAACATCACAGTTTCTTCTAAAAATATTTATATTTTTATGTACATAAATGACACAATCATATATGTACTGAGCAACAACCGTCAAAATATCAATTTCTTTAAATTTTTCACGAAGTGACTCTCTGGGGCCCATTCTATAAATGCAGCGAACAGCCCTCTTCTGCAAAACGAATATTGTGTTTATGTCAGCAGCACAACCCCACAGCAAGATGCCATAAGACATAATGCTATGAAAGTAGCTGAAATAAACAACCCTAGCCGTGAACTCGTCCGTGTATTCCCTAATCCGTTTAACAGCATATGCCGCGGAACTAAGTTTTTTAGATAAAACGCGAATGTGGTCTCCCCACTGCAGCTTTGAATCTAAAGTTATCCCTAAGAAGACAGTAGTATTAATTTTATCTATTTTCTCATTATTTATTATTAAATTGGTTTCGACACCATTAACATTTGGCAAAGTAAATTTAATACATTTTGTTTTATTATTATTAAGAACTAAATTGTTATATTGAAACCATTGAACTACATCTCCTATCACCGAGTTTACTTTTTGCGACTCATCAATTTTCCTGCTAATTTTAAAGATTAGGGATGTGTCATCAGCAAAAAGGACCATCCTGCACCTATTTTTAGTTACAAAAGGTAAGTCATTTATGTATACTAGGAAAAGAAACGGACCTAATATTGAACCTTGAGGCACCCCCATCTGGACTGAACGACCCGACGACTGCTCCAAACCAATAGTTACTTTTTGTACTCTATTACTTAAATATGATTTTATTACATTTAGTGAATTATTTTTAACTCCATAATACTCTAATTTTCTTATTATTATATCATGTCGGACACAATCGAACGCTTTAGAAAGGTCACAGAAGATACCAAATGCATCCTGTGACCGTTCCCAGGCATCAAAAATTCCTTTTATTAATTCTACACCAGCATCAGTGGTGGACAAACCCTTTGTGAAGCCAAATTGTTTAGAATGAAGCAGTCCGTTCAAATTAAAATGGTACAACATCTGATTTAACAAGATTTTCTCGAATACTTTACTTAATGCTGGTAGCACGGATATTGGACGGTAATTAGATGGGTCCAAGGTACTACCAGACTTATATATCGGTGTTACTCTACTTAGTTTCATTAAATCAGGGTACGAACCTGATTCTATCGAGGCATTGAAAACCGATGCCAGATAAGGTGCCAACAAGTCAATAATAACACTAATTGTTTTGACCGAGTGTCCAAACAGATCTACAGTTTTTTTCTTACTGAAAGTTTTGAATGTTTTTATTATTTCTAATGGAGTTGTAGGCCTAAAACGGAACTCACCATCACAACACGGGGCCGATAACGCAAGCAGATTGCAAGCCTTCTCAGCGCAACTGTTTAGTGAGCTGGATGTCATCAAAGGGAGGTTTCCAAAATATTCTTCAAAACATGAAGCAACATCTGCTTCGCCACATACAATTTTATTATTAAGTGTCAGCTTTAGATTATTTTGATTATATGTTTTAACTCTACCAGTTTCAGATTTAATGACATCCCACGTTTCCTTGATTATATTTTTAGATTTGAGTATTTTATTCCTAATATACAGCGACTTAGCCTGGACACAAACGTTTTTGAATATCTTTGAATACAATTTTACATAGTTTCTAAAAGTTACACTAAAGTTTGTTGTTTTTTTCTTCATACAATCGATACAATTTTGTCCTACTAACATGGATACCCGGTGTTGCCCAATCACTAAACTTTTTCCTTGAATTTATATTTAAAGTTTTTGGAATAAAAACAGATTTATGTTCCCCATTAATTAGATCAAAAACTGTTTGGAACATTTTGTTAGGACAGCTACTGTGTATATTAAACAATCTTAATTTGTTGTTAATTTGTTCTCTAAAACGCTCCAAACGCCGTTCAGTTACCGGAATACAAGTTATAAGCTGAGAATTAATAGAATATATATTTTTGTTAAACGAAGCTAACAGGCCACTGTGATCAGACCTCAAAATATTAATAATTTTGCTGCTGTTTGGGTTCTCATTACTGAATATATTATCAATACATGTAGCAGAATGGCTGGTCACCCTTGTTGGGCTTTCAAATATTCTATCCAACCCAAAAGACCAGAACAAATTTAGAAGTCTAGTAGCCCGTGTCGAGGACTCCAAAAGATCAACATTGAAATCACCACAAAAGATTATGGTTTTATTAGATTTACACAGCTTAAGCAATACCATTTCTAAAATTTTCTCAAAGACACAGAAGTCGCCATTAGGTGGCCTATATAAGCAACAAACAATGAATGCATCTGCCTCCACACAGGATATTTCTATTATTTTTTCTACACTTTCTGAGATTATATCATTGCGAACCTTATTTTTAATACTTTTATGCATAATTATCATAGAGCCACCGTGTATTGAATTTTCACGGCAAAAAGAACTAACAATATTATGATTTTTAAAATTATATATTAATTCATAATCTTTGGCCCAGTGTTCACAAATACAAAATACATTTATATTATTATTATTTAAAAATAATTCAATTTCTAATTCCTTACCAGCTATGCTTTGAATGTTCTGATGAACAACACTAAGACACTGTGTGGAGTTAAGCTGTGCACAAATTTCATTTCTGATGCAAGGGGAATCCTCTTTTGTCAAATAACTTAATTTAAATTAATATTTGCAACCTCTTCCTTTGAAGAGATGCATAAATCAAGCCCAAAAGGGGCAATGTCAGAGGCCAGTGAATTGGCTTGGTCAAAACTAAAATAAAATTGTAGCATTTCAGCTACTTGTTTTTTACAACTATTGTTGAGATAGTAAGTATCTCCAGTAAAATATAATTTGTTCTTTAAAATACAATTTGTATCTATTAATTCAATATTATTATTATGCACTGAAATAGTGTGCATAGTCTGATTTAATATATACCTATATTTATTTTCTGCCGGGGTCAATGTCTTAGAATAAGGCAAGGTACACAGAATTATACGTTTAATATGCTTTTGAATTATTAAATTAAATTAAATTTATGTAAGGACTTACCCAAAATAAGTTTGGCAGGCTTAGGCAGGCTTTTGCCAACTTCTGAAGCTAAGTTGGCTCCAGCCCCATAACCAACTAACACTACGGTGTCAGGTTTGATCTGGCCTATGATCTTGGTGATCGGTGCCACTGTAAAGTAATAGAATACATATATATATATATATATATATATATATACATATATATATATATATATATACACACACACACATATATATAGCGGCTGTAGCCCAGTAGGTAAGACCTCGGACTTCGTATGAGAAAGGTCCTAGGTTCGAATCCCGACTCTGGCATGTACCAATGAATGAAATTTAAACATGTGTTTTTCATTTACGTACATAATTTACAGTCGCTAACGGTGAGGGAAAACATCGTGAAGAAACCTGCCTAACCTTCAGGATAGGTAATAGTCAGTGCCTATATACGGCGATACGGTTCACTACCTGTCACGTTGGGTGCTGTCTATCTAGTGATACGCGGGCTTCGAATGACCCATACTTAACATGCCTTCCCCTGACTACCCTGCTATAATAAAAAAGGGAGTGTGTATACATAAGTCGTGAAGCGTATGTATGTATATTTTGACGAGCTCCGTGGCGCTATCAGTTAGCTGCCTGAACGCTAATCGTGAGGTCCCGATTCCCCGTGGAGGCACAGTTAAGAACAACGCTTTTCTACTGCTTTCCAGTCTGGTCGTTGATTATATATGCTATATATGTATTTATATATTGGTTAAATACGTTGACTAGTACCCTTAACACAACTCTTAAATGTACTTAGCAAGGGGCTAGTTCAATCGGTTTAATAATGTCCAAATATTATTATTATTATATATATTCCAATCCTTTAATCCCTTTCGGTATGGAAAGATCATACATAAACATTCATACGCTTCACGACTTGTGTATACACACTCCCTTTTTTATTGTGGAGGGGTAGTCAAAGGCTTGAGTGGCTGTCTTCAAAACTTCCAAGGCATGTTAGATATGGGTCATTCGAAGCCCGCGTTTCACTAGATAGACAGCACCCAACGTGATAGGTAGTGAACCGTATCGCCGTGGCTATTACCTATACCAAGGGAAGGGCAGGTTTCCTCGCAATGTTTTCCCTCACCGTTAGCGACTGTAAATTATCTACGTAAATGAAATACACATATTTAAATTTCATTCATTGGTACATTCTGATAGATTATTTAACTAAAGTTGTATTAAATAATGTCGGAAATTTCATTCATTGGTACATGCCAGAGCCGGGATTCGAGCATATGATTTTGAAAAGTCAGAGATCTTACCCACTGGGCTACAGACGCTTTCTCGGAACGATCCTCGGAGATATAATATCACTTTGTCACTTTTTAGCATGAATATTTACGTTTAGATTGCGTTGTGATTCGGAACATTGACGGATACTTTTCCATCGTCCAATTTATTTAATTTACTCCTAGTCTTTAGTCTTAGTCGCCTCCTACGACATGTCGGGAAGAACGGCACCTAGTTAGCATTCTTTTTACGTCCCAGACTAGCATGGATAGTGCTAGTCGTATTTTTACCTACCTGCTTCTTTTAAGTTGCATTTGTGTATCATTTTGGGTGACTTGGCTACATTGTCCCAGTCTACGACGAAAATATTCGCGTCATATTTGGCGAGGAATGCTGGAAATGTTAAACAAAAATAGTAATATTAAAAAAAAACATTTAATCAAATATATGTGAGTGAAGTGGAAGGGTGGTTATGTAAGGCCGGCCCAATAAGACCTATGACAGTCAGATAGACGATATATTGAAAGAGGGTGACGTAAGGAGTACCTATAAGTATGTATCAGAAGATGTATGTGTGTCTATGAAGCGAAAGTGGTCTGTGAGGATCGGGAGAAATTGGGATCCGTGATCTCTGCCTACTTCTCTACACAGTGAATCAGGCGTAATGTGTATGTATGTATAATATTATGTATGTAATTGTTAAATATAGATCAGATTTGAGTCTTCCCTAAATTTTTTGATTAAGCACTTGAACGATAATCTTGAGGTCCCGATTCCCGGTGGAGGCAGAGTAAAGAAATATGCTTTTCTTCTGCTTTCCAGTCTGCTAGTTAATGATATATACTATATACGCATTTGTCTATGTATAATATGTATCAACATATCTTAAATATACGCTTTTCAATAAGTTTATATTTCTTAAACATACGTTGACTAGTACCCTTAACACAAGTCCTAAATGAACTTACCAAGGGGCTTGTTCAATTGGTATAATATTGTCCTAATTATTATTATTATAACAAAACTTACCATTAGTAAAGACAGCCTCAAATTCCCTTTTATTATTGACGTCGTGTTTGAAGCCTCCCATGATGAAAATCGCCGGCTTATGTTTCTTTAACAATTTGGTTTCCAACAGCTGATTATCACCTGGGTATGTTGCGAAACTGATCTCTGGGTTGGGCCTAGAAGATAGATCAGAAATCTTAGTATTAATCCCAGTTGTAATTCTATGGACACCTCAAAGCCACTTGTTGAGATGTGGGTACCATTATATATCACTACATAGTATAAAACAAAGTCGCTTTCTCTGTCCCTATGTCCATTTGTATGATTAAATCTTGGAACTACGCAACGGATTTTAATGCGGTTTTTTTAATAGATAGAGTGATTCAACAGGAAGGTTTTACGTATAATAACATCCAGTAAATAGTGAAGTAGGCTCTATATTTTATACCCGTGCGAAGCCGGAGCGGGTCACCAGGGGGTAAATAAACTATTAATTTATGGGATATACATATATGGTAAGAACACACTACTTTAAACATAACATTTATCCTTGCGGGATAGTCAGTAGTTCAAGTGTCCATCACTTCAATAGCGGAGCTAGTAATTCTATGGCCACTTCGAACCCACGTGTAGATCAGATAGTCAGTACTCAATGTGACAGGCCATGTCGCCATTGACAAGCACTAACTATTACCTGTTCGGGGAACAGGTAGGTTTCCTCACGACCAATGAATGCCGAACTTCACTAATAGTTAAATGGTGTTTGGCACTTTTACATATGACATTATAATATGTATTTGAGATAGTCCTTTGATCTTGTTAAATAAATTAATGTGCCGTGCTAGCTGTGACGCTTAAAATAGTCTAGTGTCCGTTTTAAAAGACAAAGAAATATATGTGTTTTAAAAACAAAGTATTACCTTTATTACCTGACGTTTCGACGATTTTAATTTGACCCGAAGGCCATTGCAACATGGACAATACTTTTGGTAGTAAAGGTAATACTCTGTGTATTAAATATACGCAATAAGTCCTGTTTTCTTGTACCATGAATAAAAATCGCGTATCTCGTAAAAGTATTCAAAAAAACATGCCCAGCAAATGTAGTGTAGGACGCCCCTGCTAGGTGGACCGATGACCTGAAGTTTGCTAGTAGTGGTTGGCTGAGGGCCACGAGTGATCGTGTTTTGTGTACCCTTGGGGAGGCCTACGTCCAGCAGTGGACTGACATAGGCTGATTGATTGATATATATATTTCTAAAGCTTACCTGGTGTACAAATGGAAGTGAACGTCGTTTTTAACTTCCTTATCCTCGCCGTCACAGTCCAAACAATTCTCCACTAATTCTTTGACAGAACGTCTGATGTAGTTCTTTGCGTTGATTGGCGGGTATACGTCGGTCTCATAGATATTTAGGTACAGGGGAGATCGACTGAATTTTGAGGGATCTGTATATAAAAAAAAATGTAAGTCCAAAAAAAAAACCTTGTGGGGTAGTCAGAGGTTCAGGTTTCCATCTCCACAATTGCGCAGATAGTAATTCTATGGACACCTCGAGCCCACGTGTTAACCAGATTGTTAGTACTCAATGTGACAGGTGGTTAGCCATGTCGCCATTTACAAGCACTAACTATTACCTGTTCGACGCACAGGTAGATTTCCTCACGAAGTTTTCCTTCACCGTATTATTCGACGCATTTCGTAAATGTGTTTTTATTACGAAAATGTACATAGAAATTCAAACTTCATTTCCATTGGCACATGCTCAAGCAGGATTTGAACCCTGTACCCACTGATACAGAGCAAACCCCCAAACAACTGAGCTACGTCGAATGTAAGTCCACATTGTATTAGATGTACTAATGTTAAAATTCCATAGTTGCACTGCTAATAACGTTTAGTGGCTTTAATTGTTCGACGTAGCTCAGTTGTGTGGGGCTTGACTCTGTATCAGTGGGTAAAGGGTTCAAATACCAACTCAACTGTCAGTCACTCAAGAGTCAATTGACTAAATATTCAGTCGAAGAAAATAATTATTTGTACTATCAACTTTCACTGAGCTGCTGACTTTGTTGACGAACCATAGACGACGACTACATCTTCTTAATGTTCATACATTTTTTTTATTTGAAGTTTTTCGTGGCACAAACGGTTAACCAGCTAATCGCAATTTTGGTTAGTTGTTAGCACCTCGCCCAATAAATTCTACTGACTTCACATCCTAAGTAACCTCCTACGACATGCCGAGAAGAACGGCAGTTATTTTGGATTCTATTTTCATCGGGGACGTGTTTATGTATAACTTACTTATAAATTTATTATTATGATTGTCAAGCTCTATAGCTGTAAAAGAAAAGAAGTATATTAAATTACATACAAATACATCCATTCCTTTAATCCCTTTCGGGGTGGACAGAACCTTGGAAATATAATATCTCCTAGGTCACTTCTTAGGATAAATATTGGGGATATGATGTTATATTTAAGTGACTAACAAAATAACTATTTGAGATTGTATGTTATTCTGTAATATTGTAAATAAAAGATGAAAATCGCATTTCTTCAAAGAAATCGCCTAGGGACCCAAGTCCACTAATGCTTTTTGCAAAATAACAGTTCAATATCTATTCAATAACATTGTGAAGTTGTTAGTAAAATTACAAAAATGTATACTGGTCCATATTTAAAGCGACATTTGACACTTTTGCTATTCCTCTGCACACAGGTAAGGCTTGTACAGACTCTGACTATTGCCTTTTCCGAGGAATAGGCTGATTTTCTCTCATGTATCATCATCATCATCATCATCAGCCTGTATCAATCCACTGTTGGACATAGGCCTCCCCCAAATGACGCCACTTCTCCCTGTCAGTGGCCGTTCGCATCCATTCGATGCCGGCCAACCTGCGCAGGTCGTCTTCCCACCTTGCCGGGGGGCGCCCCACACTACGTTTACTGAGACGCGGTCTCCACTCTTGGACTTTTTTGCTCCAGCGACCATCAGTCCTTCTGCATACGTGACCAGCCCAACTCCACTTCAACGTGCTAATTCTTTTCATAATGTCGGTAACTTTAGTTCTCTCTCATGTATGTATGTATGTAATTTATATATACTTACTACTTTTTGCGTAATATACTCCTGTAGCTCTGAAAAAGGATGTAAATAGATATTAAAAATTTATTATATTGGCAAAGAATGCTAACTAACTGCCGTTCTTCTCGGCATGTTGTTGGATGGGACTAGGGTTAATCACTACATAGTATGAAACAAAGTCGCTTTCTCTGTCCCTATGTCCCTTTGTATGCTTAAATCTTTGAAAATACTCAACGGATTTTGATGCGGTTTTTTTAAATAGATAGAGTAATTCAAGAGGAAGGTTTACATGTATAATAACCTCCATTAAATAGTGGAGTAGGCTATATATTTTATACCCGTGCGAAGCCGGAGCGGGTCACTAGTTGGTATACATTTGACGATAGCAACCTGTCAATAATCTTCCATATGACATTACAACCTGAATATATAATATAATAATATAATATAATATTTGGACATTATTACACCAATTGAACTAGCCCCTTGGTAAGTTCATTTAAGACTTGTGTTAAGGGTACTAATCAATGTATATTTAAGAAATATATACTTATTATACATAGATAAATACATATATAGCATCTATAATCAACAACCAGACTGGAAAGCAGAAGAAAAGCGTAGTTGTTAACTCTGCCTCCACCGGGAATCGAACTCGGGACCTCACGATTACCGTTCAGGCGTCTAACCGATCGCGCCACGGAGGTCGTCATTATGGTTCTATGTCCCCTAGATGGGGCAGAGGGCATCCACAGTGCTCCGCTATCTCGATCGGTCTTGGGCTTCGAGATCTATATCTTTGCCTTAGTTTTTTTCTTTTTTAAAAGTGACTTAGGAGATATTATATCTGCTAGGTACACCTTACGCACATACATACTCATCACGCCCGATTCCCTGTAGAGGGGTAGAATGATCACGGATCCCCATTTGTCCCACTGACAAACCAGTTTTGCTTTATTGACACTCATACACCTCTAACACACTCAGTTAAAGGTACTTCTACCGTCACCCTTTTTCAATATGGCGTCCATCTGACTGTCACCTATTGGGTTAGTCCCTACGTAACCGCCCTTCCACTTCACACACATATATTCCTAATGTACATATAATATTTGGACATCAATACACCAACTGAACTAGCCCCTTGGTAATTTCATTAAGACTCATGTTAAGGGTACTAATCAACGTATATTTTAGAAATATATTCTTATTATTTATAGATAAATACATATATAGCATACATAATCAACGACCAGACTGGAAAGCAGAAGAAAAGCGTAGTTCTTAACTCTGCCTCCACCGGGAATCGGGACCTCACAAAGCGTTCAGGCAGTTAACGATCGTGCCACGGAGATATAATATAATAATATGTATGTAATATCCTTACGTAGTGTCCAAAATATCCGCCAACTCAAGAGTTGCACTGTCATCGCAATTCACTAAGAGATTCTGCCTCACACTACATTTGATGCCCACGTAACCATACTTCCCTGACTTGATTTCGTCACTTATAATCTTGTAGAGTCTGTGGAGAAAAACAGGGTCATAGTAAGAGATTCGCGATTTGTACTCATGATTAATAACTAACGGGACTTATCGCGTAACTTAGTCAGTCTGCCCGTGACCATGGCTGGTACAACGTAGCCGAAACGCCGGGTTAATAAAGGTAACTTTATTATATGAAAACTTACGCGATAAGTCCCGTTAATTATTAATCAAAACATGATCATATACATAAAGACAAATGACAAAAAAAGACGGTAATCAGAGGTTTAGGTGTCCCTCTCCGCAATTGCGAAGGTAGTAATTCTATGGCTACCTAGAACCCACGTGTTGACCAGTCAGTACTCAATGTGACAGGTGGTAAGCCATGTCGCTATTTACAAGCACTAACTGCTGTTCGGGCAACAAGTAGGTTTCCTCACGATGTTTTCCCTCACTCTTGGGGAGGCCTACGTCCAGCAGTGGACTAACATAGGCTGATCGATCTACTCACAGCGTCTAATTCTCTCTCTAATTCAACGTAGCTCAGTTGTTTGGGGCTCTGTATCAGTGGGTACAGGGTTCAAACCCCGTTTGAGCATGTACCAATGGAAATGAAGTTCAATGAATTTCTATGTACATTTTCGTAAAAAAAAACACATTTGTGAAATGCACCGGTTACTACGGTGAGGGAAAACATCGCGAGGACACCTACCTGTTCCTCAAACAGGTAATAGTTAGTGCTTGTAAATGGCGACATGGCTTGCTACCTATCACGCGGGAGGCCTACGTCCAGCAGTGGACTGCAACAGGCTGATGAAACTACTCACAGCGAATCCTGGATTCCTTCTCTGGGTTGTATTTGTAAGAGGAATTCCAGATGATTATTTTGCGCTCTTCGTTCCGCTACTCGAGCAGTCGTGTGAATGTAGACACCTATCACTCTATCAGCTAAACTCTTCTGGTTTTTAGGACATACGATTCTTAAATCTGGGTTTATGGCTGCAAAGATACATATAATATATTTACATAAACATAACTATATTAAATCACATACTAAATATATACATCGTGAAGAAATCTACCTGTACCCCGAACAGGTAATAGTCAGTGCTTGTAAATGGCGACATGACGTACCACCTGTCACATTGAGTACTGACTAACTGGTCAACACGTGGGTTCGAGGTGGCCATAGAATTACTACCTTCGAAATTGCGGATATTTGTAAATAAACATCATAATTAATAAATACATACACATCGCGCCTGATTCCCTGTAGACAGAGATCACGGATCCCCATCTGTCCCACTGACAGACCACTTTCGCTTCGTTTACACTCATGCATTTTCTCATATACACTCGGCGGTTATAGGTACTCCTAACGTCACCCTTTTTCAATATGGCGTCTTTATTAATTATGATATGTTTTATTATTAAGACACATAACACTGATAGACGCTATATTGAAAAAAGGTGACGTTAGTAGTACCTATAATCGCCGAGTGTGTTTGAGAAGAGGTGTGAGTGTCAATGAAGCGAAAGTAGTCTGTCAGGATCGGGACAAATGGGGATCCATGATTTCTGCCTAACTCTCTACAGATATTCAGGCGTGATATGTATGTAAGTGAACATTATTACTCAATATTTGGACATTATTACACCAATTGAACTAGCCCCTTGGTAAGTTCATTTAAGACTTGTGTTAAGGGTACTAGTCAACGTATGTTCAAGACATTATGCACCTATTTATAAATAGATCAATACAGATATGGCATAAATAATCATAAATGGAACGAACCACTACGCTTTTCTTCTGCTTTCTAGTCTGCTTATTGATCATTTATGCTATATCTGTATTTATCTATAAATAATAAGTATATCTGTCTTAAATATACGTTGACTAGTACAAGTCTTAAATGAATCGTTGGGACCTCACGATTAGCGTTAAGGCGGCTAACCGATCACGCCACAATATGTGTACTATACATTCATACGTCTCACGATTTGTGTATACACACTCCTTTTGGCGGTAGTTGAGTGCCCATCTCCGAAATTTCGAAGGCATGTTAGGTATAAGCCACTCAAAGCCCAGGTTTCATTAAAGACAGCACCCAACGTGATAGGTAGTGAACCGTATCGCCGTATAGACACTGGCTATTACATTTCTGTATTTCTTACCCAATATACTAGCAGGTTTAACCTTCATGTTTCTAGCCACTTCATAAGCTAACGAAGCACCCCCGCCGAATCCTATCAACATGTTCTTAGTTCCACCAAAATTAATGCCTCGACCGAACGTGTCTTTAGCATCTGGTGATACTGCGTTCAGCATCATCATTGGCTCTATTTGTTCGACTGTAAAGGAAAAGAAAATATGTTTTATATTATTTTATAATACAACTTTTGTGTATCATCGTATAGTATGAAATATAAAAATATATAATATTAAACATCTAAGTACGTTTATCAGTTTTTTTTATCAATATCACTCAACACACTATGTATTTACTATGTGTGTATGTGTATGTTAGTAAATATATATTATATATGTATAGTATATATTATGATTTTCAGCTAGTGACAAACTTAGGTTTGGGTGCTGTCGGAGGATCAGTGATGCTGCTTAGCTGCATCAAATACTGAGACAGCACCTTTTCACTGCATCAAGTGCCTACTTCTTAGATGTACGAGTATTGTTGTTGTATCAAAGTGTGTATAAATAGTGTTATGTTAAAATGTGTATGTAAAGCAGTGAATAAATGTTTTTCTTTCTTTCTTTATATAATAGGAACTATTTAATAATTTCAATCGTGAGGATGGTTTTGGCTTTCGGAAACATAGGAACCGGTAATCATGGGATTATATTCGCGTGGCGTAACTGCTATGAATTAACAAAAGTTTGCGAGGGTAGACAGACATTAGCTGAGACGGACGCTAGTCTTCCCTCGACCATGGCCTATTTCCGGTCCAATCATAAAACATTTATAGGGTTTTATTTGAGATTAATTTTTGACATGGTGTTTATTTCTGTAATATTTGAGTTGGCGTGGTAGATCAACTAGTCCTCTTATGGGGGCCCAAGTTCAATAATGCGTTTTGCAAAATATCAGGTCAAATTTCACCATTAAAATTGACAAGTGTCAAATTTCGCTTAAAAATTGGTGAAGTTTGACACTTGTGGTCATCCACTACCAACTTCACACTATTACTGATCTGATATTGAACTGCGTTTGTGCTAAACGCATAAGTAGACTGGCCGCTGATCAACACGTGTGTTTGAGGTGCTGATAAATGCACTGACTATGCACTAGAACCTCTGACTACTCCTATGTATGTATCACTACATAGTATAAAACAAAGTCGCTTTCTCTGTCCCTATGTCCCTTTTATGCTTAAATGTTTGAAACTACGCAACAGATTTTGATGCGGTTTATTTTAATAGATAGCGTGATTCAAGAGGAATTCTTTATCTATTATTTATTTATTTATTTATTTTATTTTATTAGTGAAACCAACAGCTTCTTAATATTAATACATAACAAAGTAACTCCTTGAAAGCCAATAATAGGTCTCAACTTATAGTAACAATTGGTATATACGTACATAAAAAGTAACACGGTGTTCATATTAAAGATTATTTACCAATGTTTACGCAATGAGAAATTTCAAAATAACAAATAATACTAACATAAACATAACTTAAAAATCAAGTGTAACACAAACATAATATAAAACATATATTAAACATCATCGAAAAAACGCCGACTCAATATGGCTCTAGTTGCTGGAATGCCACCACTGAAAAGATCTAAATTGCACAATTCAATGCTTAGATGATTGAATTGATTACTTACTCTAACAAAAAATGAATTTTGCCTGTAGTTGGTGTGGACTAAAGGGACTTTTAAAGGTGGAACATTACGAAGCTGTCGACCAGAAGGTACTTTTAATGACAGATAAGACAGTAGTAGAGGACAATCAATAAGGCCTTGGGCTATTTTCAAAAGATACACAATATCAGCTATTTCTCTTCTCATAATAAGGGGTAATAAATGATGTTTCCTACATAGAGCATCATAGTCAGTACAGGAATCAAAGGTCCGGAAACGAATATACCTCATGAACTTCATTTGAATCCCTTCTATACGGTCCGTGTAAATTTTGTATTTTGGATTCCAAACCTGTGTGCAATATTCTAAATTACTTCTTACAAGAGAACAGTACAGAATCTTCAAGGTCTTGACACATTTAAAATCCTTGGCACAACGTTTGAGAAAACCTAAAGCCTTATGTGCTTTATTGACAATTTTATCTACGTGAGAGTCAAATAGAAGTTTAGGGTCATACCAAACGCCTAGATCTCTGACATAAGATTCTCTTAATAAAATATTATCTTTTATCGTATAGTCAAATGTGATATTCAGATGTTTGCGACTAAATGTCATTACACAACATTTGGAAACATGGAGATCAAGATGGTGCTGCTGACAATAGTGTTCAAGTTTATGGAGGTCTTCTTGCAAGTTTACAGCATCTTGGTGGCAGGTGATGGAGGAAAAGATCTTCATATCATCAGCATAGCATAATAAATTAGAGGATTTCAAGCAAGATTCGATATCAATAATAAAAATCAAGAATAACAGAGGGCCCAACAAGGATCCTTGTGGCACTCCACTTGGCACAGGCACCCATCCTGACATGTAGTTATTAATGACAACAGCCTGGCTACGGTTTTCAATGTAAGAAGAAAACCAGCGAAGTAGGTCTCCACTAATACCCACCAATTCAAGCTTCTTGATAAGCAAACTATGGCTGACACGGTCAAAAGCTTTGCTATAGTCAGTGTAAATGACATCCACTTGTTTCCCAGTATCTAAGGATGAAGTTAAGAATTCATTCAAAAGCACCAAGTTGCTAGTAGTAGACCTTCCCCTAAGAAAGCCATGTTGCGAATCACTGAATGAGTGTTTGATTGCAGCATATATCTGTTTATATATAACTTTTTCAAAAACTTTAGATACTATGCATAGTTTACTTATGGGCCTATAGTTGACTATATCAGTTTTAGAACCTTTTTTGTATACTGGCGTTATGAATGCACTTTTCCATATAGTAGGTACAACCCCAGAAACAAGTGATAACCGAAAAAGAATAGATAAAGGTAAGGCAACAGTTTGATGACATTCAACAAGAAACTTGGCTGGTATACCATCTGGCCCTGCAGACTTGTAAACATCTAGATGTTTAAGTAAAAGACAAACTGTATGAATATCAATAGAAATGTCTGATATACCGGTTATTTGATTATAGGGAACAGCAAACCAGTCATGAGCAGGTAATGCAAGAGGATCCATAAAGTTAGACTTAAAATAAGCGGAAAAAGCCTCACAAATATCATGCCCGTTGTTCAAAGGCAAACTTGCATATGTCATACAGCCTGGAACCCCAAAGTTTCTATTTTTAGACTTAACATATGACCAGAAGTACCTAGGATTGTCCACAATAGATTTTTCAACAGAAGCTAAGTAACTTTCATAGCATTTTTTCTCGGAATCTTTCACTCTGTTTCTAAGTAATTTATAAGTTTGCCCATCATGTTTATTGCCATATTTTTTAAATCTTTTGTAAAATTTATATTTTTCCCTAATCATTTTGATCAAGGCCGAAGAAAACCACTTTGGATATTTACTTTTAGCTACTGATTTACTGGGAACAAATTCATTTTTAAGCCTTTCAAATGTAGAATAGAAAAAAGCTACGGCTTCACTAAAAGGTCTCTTAGTTAGTTCTAGTTGCCAGTCTACCAAAGACAATTCCCTATTAATAGCCACATAGTCAGCTTTGTCATACAAAAATCGCACAAAAGGTTGTGTCTCCAAACGATCAAAAACTTTGAACCTGCAAGTGATATCTAATACAGGGTGATGCCCGTCTACCGGGGTTGCAAGTGCTTCATTGCATGGGGTGACACTAACATGAAAGTTTGACAAGACTAGATCTAAAATGACACCAGTACTATTTAGCAGATAATTATATTGCTTAAGACCCAAAGAAGCCATTTCATTCATCAGTAAGCACTCGCTCATTGACCGATGATTAGCGCCATCAAATGAGATATTATCTGGATTAGGTACCCATACTATATTACGCATATTAAAATCACCGACAATGAGATACATATCGGAGGGCGCCTCTGCCATCAGATCATCAGCTTTAGAGAAATGATTGCTTAGCTGATCGTAGAATGAAAGTCCATGGCATTGATCAATTAAATAAAGAACACAGACGTGTAACCTCACTTGAGGGTTATCACTTAAACAAATAGAAATCCAGAGATCTTCTGCACTAGATTGAACTCCAAAATTAGGCAACAGTTTAATATCTCTGCGTACTGCAATAAGAACCCCCCCACCGAATTTCTGTTTTGTCAATGAATAGTCCCTATCACGACGCCATACCACATAACCACTATTAAACAACTCAGTGTCCAAAATACTGTCTACCAACCAAGTCTCAGTTAATATTATGAGATCATATTTGTTATCACTCAAACAGAGATTCCTGTAAAAAATATTGGTCTTACCACGCAGACTTCTAACGTTCTGATAGTATAAAAGTAACATATTATCCTTGTCAAGGCCTTTTACTATGGGTTGCATTAAAAAGTAGTAACAAAGTAAGATTAGTTAAGTATTCTTCATTAGATTAGATTAGTTAAGTATTAAATCTAGAGAATCTATTAAATAGTGAAATAGGCTATATATTTTATACCCGTGCAAAGCCGGAGCGGGTCACTAGTAATAATAATAAAATGCGTTTATTTAGCCACAAAAACATACACAATACAAAAAGTTAACATATCAAACTTCCAAACTAGGGGGTATAACTTGTGCATGTTATTGTCGCAAAAGGCTTCTAACTCAGCTGGCTATGTTGCGTTTGGTGGCCAACGCTGGTCTTATGTCCGAACCACTGGAGATGTGTATATATGACTATTTATATGTATCTACTTACCGACTGCATGAAAACTGCATTCAAGTATAAAATTAGAATCCATTGAAAACTCCGACCAATCCACTAAAAAGACATTATCGTTATGGTCTTTTAGTAAAGCTGTGAAATAAATAAATTAAACATTAATAAAATTCGGCGTACAGTCGTCTGTGGTGCGTCAACAAAGTCAGCAGCTCAGTGAAAGTTGAAAATACAAATAATTATTTTCGGCTGAATATTTAGTCAATTGTGATGCCTAACTGGCTAAATATGTTCGCTTTGGGATAAGATTTGGATCCTCAACTGGAACAAACCGAAGAACAAGGAAGAGAGCAAGGAATTGGAGCATCGATTTCGTTTTTCTTCGGTTGTAGCGGCTGGCGGCGTTGGTGTAACCATGGCGATGGAACAACAAGAAGTTCAAACGCCGTGGCATCAGTGTTTGTACTTCAGCCGACATAACCTTAGTGGTGAATGGCTTAATAAAGAATTAAAAAAAAAAAAATTCGGCGTAGCTCAGTTGTATGGGGATTGACGATGTTAGGAGTGACATTGAATGATAGAATTAAAAATAGTGTGATAAGGGAAGGTTGCGGTGTAAAAGAACATGTAGTGAATAAGATTGAAAAGAGCATGCTTCGATGGTTTGGACATGTTATGCGGATGAATGACAGTAGATTGACAAAAGGAATATATGAGTGAAGTGGAAGGGCGGTTACGTAGAACCCGGCCCAATAGGACATATGACATTCAGATAGACGCCATATTGAAAAAGGGTGGCGTTAGATGTATCTATAACCGCCGGGAGTGTATGAGAAGATGTATGAATGTCAATGAAGCGAAAGTGGTCTGTCAGTGGGACAAATGGGGATCCGTGATCTCTAATTAATAAGTGTATAAATTTTATGTTTCTTTATAATTTGTTTTTGTAACTGGCACTGGGCAAAAAATCCTGAAAGCCGGAGTTTCTTGTTGGTTCTTCTCCGAGCCAGGGCTTCCGAACCAACGGTAGAATTTCAATGCCAAGAGACAACCAGTGTCAGGCAAATGTTTTGACTTTCAATGAATGTACTGTACTTGTACTTATATTGAATAAAAACATTTGACTTTGACTTTGACTTCTACCTACAGGGAATCAGGCGTATGTATGTACCTTGAATGATCTGCATTTCGAAATCAAATTGGTTTCGTTGAGACTCCCAGCCACCAAACACGAAGACGTTTCTCGACCTCGGATTGTAATTGCTGTTTTGAGTTAAGTTCTTATCTCCTGGGTAAGTCACGTAACTTTTCAGGTTTGTGTCTTGAAGGTTCTTGGATCTGTGAACATATGTAAAAGTAATAAATCTTTATTTGTTCTCTCATAACAACACTTGTTAGTGAGAGAACTGGTGCCGAAACTAAGACAATTAAGTCCTGTGTCTTAGGACACCAGCTCTCCCTTCCAGTTTTGCTTATAACTACAAATACAGGGAACGTTTACAAACATGAGACAGCACATAAATTCTTAATTTTAATTTGTTTAACAATACACTTACATAAATACATACATATAGAAATACAAGTAAACAAACATAGGTGCATGTACATACACATTAATACCAGATAGGGGCTTGGTCATAGCAAACACACATAAGATTTCGCCTGGTGGTGTTACAATATGTAAAAGTAGAATTAAATTCAATAGTATTTTCAGTTCGAACTATACAATATAATATATTTTATTTGTTTATAAAAGTGCTGGTACGTACTCAAGGGTTTGTCGGAATATCAGCGTTGGCAGTGTGAATTTCACACAATCAACATTAGCTGAAACAAATCCTATTCACACTTGCGCGGGGTTGCCATGTGCGCTTGGTTCCATAAATGTAAATTATTATATAATTAATTCTTTTCTCTATTTGTGTGTATGTATTAACACGTCAAGTGTGAATAAAAGGAATTTTATTTTTATTTTATTTTTTATTTTAAAAGATGAAGTGACGAAAACAAATAAAGATATTCGACAGTTACGTAGGGGCCGGTCTAATAAGACATATAACAGTCAGATAGACACTATATTGAGAAAAGGTGACGTTAGAAGTACCTATTTGACGACCTCCGTGGCGCGATCGGTTAGACGCCTGAACGCTAATCGTGAGGTCCCGGGTTCGATTCCCGGTGAAGGCAGAGTTAAGAACTACGCTTTTCTACTGCTTTCCAGTCTGGTCGTTAATTATATATGCTATATATGTATTTATCTATATATAATATGTATACATTTCTTAAATATACGTTGACTAGTACCCTTAACACAAGTCTTAAATGTACTTACCAAGGGGCTAGTTCAATTGGTGTAATAATGTGCAAATATTATTATTATTATTATTATTACCTATAACCGCCGAGTGTGTATGAGAACTACGCTATTCCTCTAGTTGTTAATTACTATTATATTTATAGATTATGATATTTTTTAGATTATTATATTTATAGACATACGAAAAACGCATTCACGACCATTAACCCTAGCGGAGTAGTCAGAGGTTCAAGTGTCCATCTTCGCAATCGAGAAGGTAGTAATTCTATGGACACCTCGAACTCACGAGTTGATCAGATAGTCAGTACTCAATGTGACAGGTGGTAAACCATGTCGCCATTTACAAGCACTAACTATTACCTATTCGACCTGTTTCCTCATGATGTTTTCCTCCACCGTATATACATATCGTACCTCAATAGTGAGTCAGTTGTGCTTCAGTAGCCACTCAAAGTGCAGAAATGTCAATAGTGGAGTACCAAATATAAGCCTATTGAACTGACATTGACGCACGTTTGAATTGGTGTTTAATTGAAGTGGAGTAGCTTTTTTGTACTTCAGACGCAGAAGTACTTCACATGTAGTTTGATAGCGCTTCAGTGGCCTAAATTTGTTATTGGAGGGCCAAAAGTGTCAAATTACGGCCTCTGAAGTGTTACTGTATCGCTACTGAAGCAATATTGTGGCTAAAATGCATTATAGTTTTAAGAGATTCGTAATTTAAACTCGTGATGCGATAAGTCCCGTTAGTTATCACTACATAGTATACAACAAAGTCGCTTTCTCTGTCCCTATGTCCCTTTGTATGCTTAAATATTTGAAACTACACAACGGATTTTGATGCGGTTTTTTTTAATAGATAGAAAGATTCAAGAGAAAAGTTTATTTGTATACATTCATTAAATAGCCAGAAGTGCGAAGCCGGAGCGGGTCGCTAGGTAATCATGAAATGCATTAGTGGAGTAAGGGCCCAAGTGGTCCACCAAAGATTGAAAAGAGCATGCTTCGATGGTTTGGACATGTTATGCGGATGAATGATAGCAGATTGGCAAAAGAAATATATATGAGTGAAGTGGAAGGGCGGTTACGTAGGTGCCGGCCTAATAAGACATATAACAGTCAGATAGACGATAGAAAAAAGGTGACGTTAGGAGTACCTATACCCGGCGAGAGTGTATGAGAAGATGTATGAGTGTCAATGAAGTGAAAGTGGTCTGTCAGTGGGACAGATGGGGATCCGTGATCTCTGTATGTGTATGTATGGTCAAACAATCGCAAAGATGCATCACTACATAGTATAAAACAAAGTCGCTTTCTCAGTCCCTATGTCCCTTTGTATGCTTGAATCTTTGAAACTACGCAACGGATTTTGATGCGGTTTTTTTTAATAGATAGAGTGATTCAAGAGGACGGTTTATATGTATAATAACATCCATTAAATAGTGGAGTAGGTCGTCGAAAGACTTACCGTGTGAACAGGTGGAAGTAAACCTTCTTTGAGGTAGCGACGGATCCAGATCTTAGGCCGTTGTTTCGACCTAGGCCCATTCTAAGATGTTTAAACTGTTCATTTGCTTCCCAGTTGCTGGCATCAATGTTGCTAAAAGCTGTAACATTTCGCTGCTTTAAAACTAAACTGAAGAAACTCGAAAAACATTTTATCTCAAAAAGATTAAATAATAAGTACATAAAACATATTAAGTTAATAAAAAGATAAAAAATGTATTTATATTTAATCATTTTTTTAAATTATATGCAATTTAATGTCAAAAATATATCAACTATATTATAAATCATCGTTTTTTGCAAAATAGTGTTTTTTGAGTTTCTTCACTTTAGTTTTAAAGCAGCGATTTTGCTGTTATATAAACTATACATGCATAGTTTTAAGAGATTCGCGATTTACACTCACGATTAATAACTAACGGGACTTATCGCGTATGTTTTTATATAATAAAGTTACCTTTATTTAACCCGTCTGCCCGTGACCATGGCTGCTGCAACGTAGCCGAAACGTCGGGTTAAATAAAGGTAAATTTATTATATAAAAACATACGCGATAAGTCCCGTTAGTTATTAATCATAGTCAGGCAAATGTTTTGACTTTCAATGAATGTACTGTACATGTACTTATGTTGAATAAAATCATTTTACTTTGACTTTGATTACCTTTATTTTGCCCGACGGTTCGACCCAGTTGCATAGGTATAACGTCGGGCAAAATAAAGGTAATCAAAGTCAAAGTAAAATGATTTTATTCAACATAAGTACATGTACAGTACATTCATTGAAAGTCAAAACATTTGCCTGACACTGGTTGTCTCTTAGCATTGATATTCTACCGTTGGTTCGGAAGCCCTGGCTCGGAGAAGAACCAACAAGAAACTCCGGCTTTCAGGATTTTTTGCCCAGTGCCAGTTACAAAAACAAATTATAAAGAAACATAATTATCTATGCACATATAGCTTAGATCAGATATCTTTCATAATTTATCGTGATATGACCCGGTCTCACATACTAAATAAATTGAGTATAAATCGCGAGTGTTTAAAAATAACTATACATGCATTAATCTATACATATATTGAGCATGTACCAATGGAAATGAAGTTTAATGAATTTCTATGTACATTTTCGTAATAAAAACACATTTACAAAATGCATCAAATTATACGGTGAGGGAAAATATCGTAAGGAAACCTACCTGTTTGTCGAACAGGTAATAGTGAGTGCTTGTAAATTGCGGCATGGCTGACCACCTGTCACATTGAGTACTATCTGGTGAACACGTGGCTTTGAGGTGTCCATAGATGTACTACCTTCGCAATTGCGGAGATGGAAACCTGAACCTTTGACTACCCCGCAAGGGTTATTGGCTATGAACGCGTTTGTCTTTTTGTTTTTTTCCTATTTATATTAAGTATATATTTCTTAAACATACGTTGACTAGTTCTCTTAACACAAGTCGTACTTAGCAAGGGGCTAGTTCAATTGTGGCAATATTGTACCAAATTCATAAATATTGTTTACATATTTATATTGAAACAAAACAAACAAACAAACAAACACATTCACGACCATTAACCCTTGCGGGGTAGTCAGAGGTTCAGGTGTCCATCTCCGCAATTGCGAAGGTAGTAATTCTATGGACACCTCGAACCCACGTGTTAACCAGATAGTCAGTACTCAATGTGACAGGTGGTCAGCCATGTCGCCATTTACAAGCACTAACTATTATCTGTTCGACGAACAGGTAGGTTTCCTCACGATGTTTTCCCTCACCGTATAATTCGATGTATTGAAATATATATTGAATATATTGAAACTAATTAAAAAATTAATTGAAAAGTTTGGGGATCCCAGGGCTGGAGCATTTTTCTCTCAGAGAATTATCACAGCTATTCAAAGGAGGAATGCTATCAGTGTCTTGGGAACCCTATAACTCTCTGACAGCGATGATTATAAAGATATTTTCTATGTAATTTAATTTTTATTTCTACTTTAGGTTTATAGTTTATTGCTTGTAGTATTGTATGTAATAAATTTTTGAAACTTTTACTTACGTATTGCTAAAAGAAATAAAGTATAAGTGAGATGAGTTTATAAAATTTCTCACTACAAAAGTGGCTATAACCGCCGAGTGTGTATGAGTAGGTGTATGAATGTCAATGAAGCGAAAGTGGTTTGTTAGGATCAGGATTAATGGGCATCCGTGATCTAATAATAATAATAATAATAAAGCATTTATTTACAGCCGCAAAAACATACACAATACAAATATTTTACAAATGAAACTTACAAACTAGGGGGTATAGTTTGTGCATGTTATTGTCGCGGCAAAAAGGTTCTAACTCAGCTGGGTATGTTACGTTTGGTGGCAAACGCAACGCTGATATTATGTGAGAACCAACAAGAGGGCAATATTAACAATAAGAGCTTAATAAACATACATATTAATAAGTGTTAACTTTAAATAAAATATTGTGTTACGTATTGTAATAACAAATAAATGTTTTTTAATGTTTACATTGTGTACAATACATATAACTACAAATACATACAATACAGAGATATATAACGTAAAATATTAAAGTATTCGCTCTATGTGCCCAAACCACCTTAAAATACTTTCTCTATTTAAACTACTATTTAATAAAAGAATAATAAATTTATTACGGCCCCCTGAAAAAATACAAAAAAAATATTAGAGTAAAAAGAACTAAACATAACAACTAATCTACAGTCGCTAACGGTAAGGGTAAACATCGTGAGGAAACCTGCCTATCCCTCAGGATAGGTAATAGTCAGTGCCTATATACGGCGATACGGTTCACTACCTATCACGTTGGGTGCTGTCTATCTAGTGATACGCGGGCTTCGAATGACCCATACCTAACATGCCTTCTTAATTACGGAGATGGGCATTCAAGCCTCTAACTACCCCGCCATAATAAAAAAGGGAGTGTGTATACACAAGTCGTGAAGCGTATGTTTATGTAAATAAATCTAAACATTTCATAATCCTTTGCAAAGTACTTTAAGCTTTAGGTGTCCGTCTCCGCAATTGTGGAGATAGTAATTTCATGGTTCTTTGAACTCACGTATTGACCAGATAGTACTTAATGTGACAGGTGGTAAGCCATGTTGCCATTTACAAGCACTAACTATTACCTGTTCGAGGAACAGGTACGTTTCCTCACGATGTTTTCCCTTACCGTAAAACATATTATACAAAATCTTTTAATTATTTCTCTTCTGTTCTTCACACAACGTATAATCAGCGCTAAAAGTGCAGTCCCAGCAACTTTTTATAAGGTTTAAGTTTATAAGAACTAAACACAATATTTTTCATTTCAAATCACGCGAACATTTTTAAAATGTTAAATATTGTCTTTTGTTCACATAAACTTAACCTTATAAAAAGTTGCTGGGACTGCACTTTTAGCGCTGACTATACATAGTGTGAAGAACAGAAGAGAATAAAAGATTTTGTATAAAATGTTCTACGGTAAAACATCGTGAGGAAACCTACTTGTTCCCCGAAATAGTAAGTTGTCAGTGCTTGTAAATGGCGACACAATCTGTCACATTGAGTACTGACTTGGTCAACACGTGGCTACGAGACCATAGACTTAGTACCTCCGCAACTGGTCATTAAAGTGTTTATTTATGTTATGTTTATTATTATACGGTGAGGGAAAACATCGTGAAGAAACCTACCTGTTCGTCGAATAGGTAATAGTTAGTGTTTGTAAATTGCGACATGGCTGACCACCTGTCACATTGAGTACTGACTATCTCGTCAACACGTGGGTTCGAGGTGACCATAGAATTACTACTTTCGCATTTGCGGAGATGGAAACCTGAACCTCTGACTACCCCGCAAGGGTTAATGGTCGTGATTGCGTTTTATTTTATGTGTGTATATGTATGTTTATTAATATTAAAAAAAAAATTACGTTCATAAGCCATTTCTGAAAAAATAAAAAGAAAATAATTAAGACACAAAAAATGTAGCCGCTGTAACCCAGTGTGTCAGGGCCCTTACTCCACTAATTAACTTTGACAGCCACACAACTGCGTCGCTACTGCGTCACTTCTGCCTCTTGGCTGTAAAAGTGGCACTCTGCTAATATTTTGATCTGCCACAGTTGTGCCTCAATAGCGAGTCAGTGGTGCTACAGTAACAACTCAAGTATAGATATGTCAATAGTGGAGTGCCAAATATAAGGCTATTGAACTGACATTGACGGACGTTTGGTTAGTGGAGTAGCGTTTTTGTACTTCAGACGCAGAAGTACTTCATATGTAGTTCGATTGCGCTTCAGTGGCTCAAATTTGTTAGTGGAGTGCCAAAAGTGTCAAATTACGGTCACTGAAATATTACGGTATCGATACAGAAGTAATATTGTGGCTAAAATGAATTAGTGGAATAAAGACATTTGACATCTTATGAGAAAGGTCCTAGGTTCAAATCCCGGCTCTGACATAAACTAATGAATGAAATGTAAATATCTGTTTTTCATTTACGCTCCTAATTTACATATTACTTTATTTACATATATTCACGCCTCTATATTTAAAAGGATGGGTGGACTAAAGATCGCCACCTTGAACGGATGGCAAATCTGTTGCTTCATTCACACCCATTAACCTTCTTACATGATCTTCTGTTCTTCACGCTACACCCGCCTTGAGAAGAATGTCTTCAATTTGATCTGTATAAGTTCTACGCCTACCCCGTCCAACTCTACCTTCCACTTTGGCTTTATAGATTCCTTTCGTAACCATTCCATTCGCTCCATGTGCCCAAACCACCTCAACATACCTTTCTCTATTTAAACTACTATTTAATAAAAGAATAATAAATTTATTACCGTCCACTGGAAAAATACAAAAAAAATATTAGAGCAAAAAGAACTAAACATTTCATAAACCTTTGCAAAGTACTTAAAGCTTTAGGTGTCCATCTCCGCAATTGCGGAAGTAGTAATGCTATGGCCCCTTCCAACCCACGTGTTGACCAAGTCAGTACTCAATGTGAAAGGTGGTAAGCGTTGTCGCCATTTACAAGCACTAACTATTACCTGTTCTGGGAACAGATAGGTTCCCTCACCGTAGTATTAAATAAGTAAATTGTTATTTTGACAACCTCCGTGGCGTGGTCGATTAATCACCTAGGGCCTTACTCCACTAATTAACTATGACGGCGATACAACTGCGTTGCTACTGCGTCTCAGCTGTAAAAGTGGTTGTACTTCGACAGTGACTCAATAGCGCGTCAGTAGTGCTTCAGTGGCAACTCAATAGCACACTCGCTTACGATTAAACATAGACAAAGCTGTCAAAACAATAGTGGAGTACTAAAAATAACGCGATTGAACTGATATTGAGGCACGATTGATTAGTGGAGCTTTTTGTTCTTCAGACGCATTTCGATAGCGGTTCAGTGTCGTAAAGTTGTTAGTGGAGTACCAAAAGTGTCAAATTACTGCCACTGAAGTACTATTGTATCACTACTGAATTAATACTGTGCCTAAAATGCATTAGTAGACTAAGGCCCCTGAACGCTAATCGTGAGGGTTCGATTTCCGGTGGAGGCATAGTTAAGAACTACGCTTTTCTTCTGCTTTCCAGTCTGGTATTTGATGTATATTTTTAATAGTTAAATTTGCGTTGACTAGTACCCTTAACGCAAGTCTTAAATGTTCTTAGCAAGGGGCTAGTTCAATTGGTGTAATAGTTTCCTAATCATGGAGTAATTAATAAGAGGAGTGGCCCTTACGCAATGTTTGTATGGAAAATAGTGTGGCATTACGCGGGGTGAAACGAGGTACGCGTGACGGAGGGGCGATATTACAACCAATCAAAACACGGCATCGGCCAATCAAATCAGGTATCTTCTCTCTACTACACATTTTGAGACTCCGCGCCAATTAAAACACGCCATTTGGACTCCGCACCGCGTAACGGCGACCGCTCCTTACGCCGGGTCCTCTTTATATTTGGTTCGTGGTCCTATAGTGTGAAGTTGTTGGCAACAAGCATAAGCCCCTGATACTAATGGAATATAACACAGTTACTTACCTGCGAAAACTGAAAAAAGTAAATCATTACATAGTATAAAACAAAGTCGCTTTCTCTGTCCCTATGTCCCTTTGTATGCTTAAATCTTTGAAACTACGTAACGGATTTTGATGCGCTTTTTTTTAATAGAGTGATTCAAGAGGAAGGTTTATATGTATGATAACATCTATTAAATAGTGGAGTAGGCTATATATTTTATAACCGTGCGAAGCCAGAGCGGGTCGTTAGTATTCTTATAAAAACCGCTATACAACATACATACATATATTTACGCCTCTACATCCCTAACCGGATAGGCAGAGACTATTAAGCCACCTGGAACGGGTGACAAATCTCTTGCATCACTCACACCCATTAACCTTCTTACATGCTCTTCTATTCTTCACACTACACCCGCCTTGAGAAGAATGTCTCCAATTCGATTTGTATAAGTTCTACGCGTATAATATATATATACACATGACGCCTGATTACCTGTAGAGGGGTAGGCAGAGATTACGGTTCCCCATTTGTCCCGATCCTGATAGACTACTTTCGCTCGCTTCATTGACACTTATAAATCTTCTCATACACACTCGGCGGTTATAGGTAGGTACTTCTAACGTCACCCTTTCAATATATCGTCTATCTGACTGTAATATTTCTTATTGGGCCGGCCCCTACATAACCTGTACTCTCTCTAAATAAGTCCTCTACAGGGAATCAGGCGTAATTTGTATGTATGTAATAATAATAATATTGTAGGACAGTATTACACCAATTGAACTAGCCCCTTGGTAAGTACATTTAAGACTTGTGTTAAGGGTACTAGTCAACGTATATTTAGGCAATATATACTTATTATATATAGGTAGATACAGGCTTTTATTTTACCGTGAACTGGGACGTAAAATAATACAAACTAGCTGCCGTTTTGCATGTACAGTATAATCTCACTAAACCGGCACTATTAAAAACCGGAGAGTGCCGGATTATTGGAATGTTCGGATTACTGGATTATAGAGAAAAAGTCATAGAAAATGAATAAAATAAAACATTTCATAGAGGGAATCAATGTATGTGATGTATTCGATTATCATTATTCAAATCTAGTGCCTTGTGTTTGTGTTTATTTGACATTTTTACAAATACGTAAGCACGTGCACGGGATAATTTTGGATGCCGGATTATTGGACGTACCGATCTATCGAAGTTCCGGATTAGTGAGATTATACTGTAGTAGGAGGCGACTAAGGGACTAGGGGTCAATGGAATCTGATGTGCAATGGGCTAGCGACATGCTGATAGCGACAATAGCGATATTATCGTCTTCAATGTACTGTCCATCCCTTATGGGATTAAAGAACGTGAATGTACATACATACGCTTCACGACTTGTGTATACACACTCCCTGTTTTAATATGGCGGGGTAGTCAGAGGCTTAAATGCCCTTCTCCGAAATTTCGAAGGCATGTTAGGTATGGGTAGTTCAAAGCCCGCGTATCACTAAAGACAGCACCCAACGTGATAGGTAGTGAACCGTATCGCCGTATATAGGCGGCACTGACTATTCTCTATCCTGAGGGATAGGCAGGTTGCCTCACGATGTTTTCCCTCACCGTTAGCGACTGTATAATTATGTACGTAAATGAAAAACACATTTAAATTTCATTCATTGGTACATGTGTCGGGATTCGAACCTAGGACCTTTCTCATACGAAGTCCGAGGTCTTACCCACTGGGCTACAGCCGCTATATCAATGTTATAATGTATGTATATATAAATGTCAATTACCATAGAAATCTGAAAGCAAAAACAATAATCTTTTATTATACAATTTTCTTATAACACATGTACACACACATTCACACGACCATCTCCGCAATTGCGAAGGTAGTAAGCCATGTCGCCATTTAAAAGCACTTACTTTTACCTGTTCGGGGAACAGGTAGGTTTCCTCACGATGTTTTCCCTTGTTCACTTGTCCTACACGTCATTTAGCAAACTTTACAGGAGAGAGGTTTAAAGTTTTAAGAGATTCGATTAATACTCATGATTAATAACTAACGGGACTTATCGCGTAAGTTTTTATATAATAAAGTTACCGTTATGAATATTATAAAACGTCGGGTTAATAAAGGTAACTTTATTATATAAAAACTTACGCGATAAGTCCCGTTACTTATTAATCAAGAGGTTTAAAGTTGAAAAAGTTATCAAAAGCAAAAATATCCAATAATTTTTACCGCCTAGACGCCAAGAAAGTCGCAGAATAAGAAATTGAATCGAACTGTATATTTAACTCATTTTCGCTAAAATGGCGTTTAGGACAAGTGCGCCGTTAGGTAACCTTAAAGATATGAAAACATCTCCTTTGTCACTTAGTAGCATAAATATACGACTTGTGACGTCATATGGAATATTGGTGACAGGTTTCTAGCCTATCGCTCCAATTCCATTATAGTATATTCGCATTAAGAAAATAGTGACGTCATCATGTCCTCACGATTAGACCAATGAGATGTGACAACGGTCGTCGGCAATTGGTCAATGTGACTTGTTGTCTCTTAACTAACGCCTCATTGGTCAGTTTAACCTCTGTATATCATGACGTCACTATTTTCTTAACGCGTATAGCCTATAGTTCATTATTGTATCTAATTGTAAGGTCAATTTTTCATAAGAAAATGTTTCTTTTTTACTTTCAATAAGTGATTTTACGATCCTTATGTTGAATAAAAAGCATTTCTTTTCAGATTCCATTTACCCCTAGTCCCTTTGTCGCCTTCTACTACAGGAAGAACGGCAGATAGTTAGCATTTTAATAATAATACACCAATTGAACTAGCCCCTTGCTAAGTTCATTTAAGACTTGTGTCAAGGGTACTAGTCAACGTATGTTTAAGAAATAACGACCAGACTGGAAAGCAGAAGAAAAGCGTAGTTCTTAACTCTGCCTCCACCGGGAATCGAACCCGGGACCTCACGATTAGCGTTCCGGCGGCTAACCGATCGCGCCACGGAGGTCGTCTGATTCTTTTGACATTGTAGACTAAAATATGTCATTTTTTCACTACTTAGTTGCTCTCCAGTGGTTCTGACATAAAACCAGCGTTGCGTTTGCCACCAGACGCAACATACCCAGCTGAGTTAGAACCCTTTTGCTGCGACAATGACATGCACAAGTCATACCCCTTAGTTTGTAAGTTCTTTTTATTGTAAACGATTTGTATTGTGTATGTTTTTGTGGCCGTAAATAAACACTTTTTATTATTATTATTATTATTACTTACTCCCTTGCACTGTAAAAAGAAATTTCGTTATTAATTTTATGAAAAAAAAAACATATATTTATTATCTTACGCTTCACGACTTGTGTATACACACGCCCTTTTTTAATCAGACGCTTGAGTGCCCATCTAAGAAATCTCAAGCATGTTAGGTATGGGTCACTCGAAGCCCGCGTCTCACTAGACAGCACCCAACGTGATAGGTAGTGAACCGTATCGCCGTACAGGCACTGGCTATTACCTATACCGAGGGATAGGCAGGTTTCGAGGTACTCGAAGATATAATATCCCTTAGGTCACTTTTTAACATGAATATTGGGGTTGCGATGTCGATAGGTTGCTAGCCCATCGCCCAATTGATCCCATTTACCCCTAGTCCCTTAGTCGCCTCTTACGACATGCCGGGAAGAACGGCAGCTAGTTAATTCTTTTTACGTCCCAGACTAGCACGGGACTTTAGATTTCATTCATTGGTACATGCCAGAGCCGGGATTCGAACCTAGGACCTTTCTTATAAGAAGTCAGAGGTCTTACCCACTGGGCTACACGCTTTATCGGGTCGTTTTCAATATTTTAATCGTTAGGTCTCGGGTTTGATTCCCGGTAGAGGCAGAGTTAAGAACTACGCTTTTCTACTGCTTTCCAGTCTGGTCGTTGATTATATATGCTATATATGTATTTATCTATATATTTTATGTATATATTTCTTAAATATACGTTGACTAGTACCCTTAACACAAGTCTTAAATGTTCTTAGCAAGGGGCTAGTTCAATTGGTGTAATAATGTCCTACAATATTATTATTAAAGGAAATTCTTCTCAAGGCGGGTGTAGCGTGAAGAACAGAAGAGCATGTAAGAAGGTTAATGGGTGTGAGTGAAGCAAGAGATTTGTCACCCGTTCCAGGTGGCCTAATAGTCTCTGCCTATTCCGTTAGGGACGTAGAGGCGTGAATATATGTTTGTACATATAATTATACTTACTATTCATTCCGGTGAAAGCTGAAAAAAGAAAACACATTACTATATTTATGATTGTGGAGATGGAAACCTGAACCTCTACCTACACCGCAAGGGTTAATGGTAGTGAACGCGGCATCATTTTAATTAGTAAGCTGGACGCCATTTAAATTTTCCAACGCATATATTAACTGTCATTTCGTGCTAATTACTAATTTTCAAAATAGATTTTTCCTGTATAATCAATCAGCCTGTGTCAGTCCACTGCTGGACGTAGGCCTCCCCAAGGGTACACAAAACACAATCACTCGTGACCCTCAGACAACCACTACCACCGACCTTTTTCAGGTCATCGGTCCATCTAGCAGGGGGGCGTCCTACACTACGTTTACCGAGACGCGGCCGCCATTCCAGAACCACTAATAATGTATTTTTAACTAGTGACCCGCTCCGGCTTTGCACGGGTATAAAATATATAGCCTACTCCACTATTTGATGAATGTTATTATACATATAAACCTTTCTCTTGAATCATTCTATCTATTAAAAAAAACCGCATCAAAATCCGTTGCGTAGTTTCAAAGATTTAAGCATACAAAGGGACATAGGGGCAGAGAAAGCGACTTTGTTTTATACTATGGAGTGATAAATATAAATCAATGTTAATTAGTTGATACATTACGTATGTCTGTAAAAGGAAATTTAAATATTCATTAATATATACTTTGACTCTGTATCAGTGGGTATAGGGTTCAAACCTCGGAATATGAATCAATGCAAATGAGATCTCATTTTCTTTGTACACTATTGCAGTAAAAAACTTAAACTAATTTACAATATGCTCCAACTACTGTGTGGGAAAACATCGTGAGGAAACCTACCTGTTCCCCGATAATAGTTAGAGCTTGTAATGTCGACATGGCTTACCTGTCACATTGAGTACTGACTTAGTCAACACATGGGTTCGAGGTGGCCATAGAATTACTACCTCCGCGATTGTGGAGATACACAGTTTCTTATCAGGCTACAGTAGTCGTGAATTAGGTTACTATTAGTCCCATGTGAAATCAACTAGCTGCCGTTCTTCCCGGCACGTGTAGGAGGCGACTAAGGGACTTGGGGTAAACGGAATCTATTAAGCGATTGGCTAGCATATTCTTTACATATTATTGACATCACAATCCCAATAACTAATAGTAAACTAGGAGTTATAACCCCTAGGTTCTCTCCACCTCGAAAGGGATTAACAGATTTCATCATCATCAGCCTGTCTGAATCCACTGTTGGACATAGGCCTCCCCCAAATGACGCCACTTCTCCCTGTCAGTGGCCGTTCGCATCTATTCGATGCCGGCCAACCTGCGCAGGTCGTCTTCCCACCTTGCCGGGGAGCGCCACACACTATGTTTACTGAGACGCGGTCTCCACTCAAGGACTTTTTTGCTCCAGCGAACATCAGTCCTTTTGCATACGGGACCAGCCCAACTCCACTTCAGCGTGCTAATTCTTTTCATAATATCGGTTACTTTAGTTCTCTGGCGTATCATCTCATTTCTGATGCGATCTACCAGAGAAACCCTGAGCATCCTCCGCTCTATAGCACGCTGAGCGACCTTGAATTTGTGGGCTAGTCCCGCAGTGAGTGTCCACGTCTTAGAACCGTACGTCATAACGGGGAGCACACACTTATTGAAAACCTCAATCGATTTACTTTCGTGGAATTAAAAATAGTGTGATAAGGAAAGGTTGCGGTTTGAAAGAAGACGTAGTGACTAAGATTGAAAAGTTACGTACGTATACTAAGAGTGATTGGTAAGTTTGGACATGTTATGCGGATGAATGATAGCAGATTAACATAAGGAATATATGTAAGTGAATTGGAAGGGTGGTTACGTAGGGACCGGCCTAGTAAGACATATAACAGTCAGATAGACACTATTGAAAAAAGGTGACGTTAGAATGAGAGGCCGAAAATGAGAGAGCGAAAATGGTCTGTCAGGATCGGGACAAATGGGGATCCGTGATCTCTGCTACCCTTCTACAGGGAATCAGGCGTGATGTGTACTTACCGCCGTAGGAAGGGTCCATAGGTATAGCTGTTTTCTTGTGAGGTAACTCAAACATATAGCCGATTTGGCATGGATTCCAATTATCGCAAATTTCATGGTCCTTATCAATTTTCCTTAAAGTTTTCGCGAATGTCTGTGAAAAGAATAACATACATATGTAATGTAATAAATCAATGAATCAGCCTATGTCAGTCCACTGCTGGACATAGGTCTCCCCAAGGTTACGTCACAAAACATGGTCCTGACTGAAAACGCGGTCCTCAGACAACCACTACCAGCGACCTTTTTCAGGTCATCGGTCCATCTAGCAGGGTGCGTCCTACATTACGTTTACCGAGACTTGACGCTTGCAACATCGATAGACAATGTCTACGACTTTGGTTCTCTGCCGGATAATCTCGTTCCGGACTCTGTCTCTTAACGAAATACCCATTGAACGTTCCATTGCTCGCTGAGCGACACGTAATCGGTGATGTGATAAGTATATTTCTTAAATTTACGTTTACTAGTATCCTTAACACAAGTCTTAAATGAACTTACCAAGGGGCTAGTTCAACTGGTGATAGTGTTCCAAATATTATTACAAAACAAAAAAGACAAACGCGTTCACGATCATTAACCTTTGCTGTCAGAGGTTCAGGTTTCCATCCCCGCAATTGCGAAGGTAGTAATTCTATGGCCACCTCGAACCCACGTGTTGACTAAGCCAGTACTCAATGTGACAGGTGGTCAGCCATGTTGCCATTTATAAGCACTGACTGTTACCTGTTCGGAGAACAGGTAGGTTTCCTTAAGATGTTTTCCCTTACTGTTAGGAGTACCTTTAACCGCTGAGTGTGTATGTGAAGATGTATGAGTGTCAATAAAGCGAAAGTGGTCTGTCAGGGACAAATGGGGATCCGTGGTCTAAGCCTACCCTTCTACAGGGAATCAGGCGTTATTTGTATGTATGTAATAATAATAATAATATTGTAGGACAGTATTACACCAATTGAACTAGCCCCTTGATAAGTACATTTAAGACTTGTGTTAAGGGTAATACTCAACGTATATATAAGAAATATATACACATTATATATAGATATATACATATATAGTATATATAAATCAACGACCAGACTGGAAAGCATAAGAAAAGCGTAGTTTTTAACTCCGCCTCCACCGGGAATCGAACCCGGGACCTCACGATTAGCCTTCAAGTGGTTAACGAATCGCACCACAGAGGTCGTCGAATATATGTATGTATAGTAACTCACTCGATCTGGATAATATCGGAAGTGCACAATGATTTCGCCATGGATAAAAACGCCACAATACTTTGAAATATAATCCAGAGACACTCGAAACTCCTCAGGACAACCGCTGGCTGTAATACTTGAAGCGTTGATAGGTTCATTCCCCCTTGGTCTTCCTGAAATAAGAAAGCTCGAAGTTATGAAAACAATCAAAAGGCAGAAACTGGAATACCTAGGACACATCATGCGATTTTTTTTTTTTTAAATTCTTTATTAAGCCATTCACCACTAAGGTTATGTCGGCTGAAGTACAAACACTGATGCCACGGCATTTGAACTTCTTGTTATTTCATCCCCATGGTTACGCCAACGCCGCCAACCGCTACAACCGAAGAAAAACGAAATCGATGCTCCAATTCCTTGCTCTCTTCCTTGTTCTTAGGTTCGTTCCAGTTGAGGATCCAAATCTTATTCCATAGCGAACATATTTAGCCAGTTTGGCATCACAATTGACTAAACATTCAGCCGAAAATAATTATTTGTATTTTCAACTTTCACTGAGCTGCTGACTTTGTTGACGCACCATAGACGACTATCATGCGGAATTCTAAATATGATCTGCTCCAACTAATTCAATTCATTCAAGGCAAAATAAACGGCAACCGAAGACCTGGCCGACGAAAAACTTCATGGCTTAAAAACCTTCGGCAGTGGTTCAGTATGAGCTCAAGATCACTGTTTCGTGCAGCAGTCAATAAAGTCCAGCTTGCCTTGATGGTTAAAACCTCAAGTGAAATCAAGTCATACGATTGGCCGACCTCCTATTGGGAGATGGCACCTGAAGAAAAAGAAGAAATAAAAACAAATACACTTTGACTACCGTGGTTGGTTGACCACCTGAACGCTAATCATGAGGTCTTGATTCCCGGTAAAGGCCAAGAACTACGCTTTTCTACTGCTTTTCAGTGTGGTTGTTGATTTAAATACTATATATGCAATTATCTATGTATAATAAGTGTGTATTACTTAAACATACGTCGACTAGTACCCTTAACACAAGTTGTGAATGAACTTACCAAGGGGCTAGTTCAACGGGTGTAATAGTGTCCCAAATATTATTTTAATTACAAAACAAAAATTTACACTTTCACAAAATTGCAAATGTAGTATTTCTATGGCCACCTCGAACCCACGTGTTGACCAGATAGTCAGTACTCAATGTGACAGGTGGTAAGCCATGTTGCCATTTACAAGCACTGACTTTTACCTTATCAGGGAACAGGTAGGTTTCCTCACGATGTCTTCTTTCACAGCAATATTCGGTGCATTCCGTAAATGTGTTTTTATTGTGAAAATATACAGTTAGCGCTAAAAGTGTAGTCCCAGTAACTTTTTATAAGGTTTAAGTTTATGAGAACACAAGACAATATTTGACATTTTAAAACTGGCGCCACTATGCATTGTCATGGTCACTATACGTTCACGTGCTTCGAAATGTTAAATATTGTCTTTTGTTCTTATTAACGTAAACTTTATAAAAAGTTACTGGGACTGCACTTTTAGCGTTGACTTTACATAGAAACTTACAACTTCCATAGGTACACGCTCAAAATTAAAACTGCCTGATACAAGAATCAAGCTTCAAAAAACCGAGCTTCCAAAGTTATTATGTATGTACTAGCGACCCGCTCCAACTTCGCATGGGTATAAAATACTACCTACTGTATTTAATGGATGTTTTTATACATATAAACCTTTCTCTTGAATCACTCTATCTATTAAAAGAAACCGCATCAAAATCCGTTGCGTAGTTTCAAAGATTTAGCATACAGGACATAGGGACAGAGAAAGCGACTTTGCTTTATACTATGTAGTGAAGTGATGTAGTACTAACGGGAACAAAACATGACTTGGTCCCGAACACTAAACAAAGGTTGATCTTCGGCTCCCAAACAGCTGTCATAGCCGACATGCATAGGCGGTTCCTTGTTGTCACATATAAATTCTGCGCTGTTCGATTTCATATTGGGTTCTTTCAAAATCGAAGGAGACATACATCTGTAGTAAACACCTGTAACAGAAATATGATTAATAACTAACGGGACTTATCGCGTATGTTTTTATATAATAAAGTTACCTTTATTTAACCCGACGTTTCGGCTACGTTGCAGCAGCCATGGTCACGGGCTGAGTCTTTATTGAAAAATAAAGGTAACTTTATTATATAAAAACATACGCGATAAGTCCCGTTAGTTATTAATCATGAATGTAAATTGCGAATCTCTTAAAACTATAACAGAAATATGCTATAGATTTTTTCCCGCCGTGGCGCGATCGGTAAGACATCTGAACGCTAATCGTGAGGTCCCAAAGATTCCCAGAGGCAGAGTTAAGAACTTTTTTTTCTACTGCTTTCCAGTCTGGTCGCGTACAATCCAGTATATGCTATATATGTATTTATCTATATATAATATGTATACATTTCTTAAATATACGTTGACTACCCCTTAACACAAGTCTTAAATGAACTTACCAAGGGGCTAGCTCAATTGGTGCAATAATGTCCAAGTATTATTATTATTAGATAAACGCTATAGTTTCCGAATCGGGTGCTGCCGGAGGACCAGTGATGCCTAGCTGCATCGTACACTGAGGCAGCACCTTTTTACTGCATCAATGGTGTTCTTTACATTTATTTTTATTCCATATTTTTGATTTTCTTATGTAGTGAATTAAGTTCACTACCTATCACGTTGGGTGCTGTCTATCTAGTGATACGTGGGCTTCGAATGACCCATACCTAACATGCCTTCGAAATTTCGGAGATGGGCATTCAAGCCTCTGACTACCCCGCCATAATAAAAAAGGGAGTGTGTATACACAAGTCGTGAAGCGTATGTTTATGTAAGCGTATGTTATGTGTGAATTAAGTTTTTTTTCTTTCTTTCTATATAGAAAGAGGATGCCATTAGGAGTAGGTACCTATAACCGAGTGTGTTATAGATAGAGTGTCAATGAAGCGAAAGTGGTCTGTCAGTCACAAATTGCGATCCGTGACTGACAGTCCACCGGGAATCAGGCGTGATGTGTATGTATGTAGAGATCGCGCCACATACGGTGGCAGTTGGAGGCGTCGCCACAGTCGCGTAATTCAGTGTTACCAGTAAACACGCCAAAACTAGCACTCACTGTGCCATACGGCTCGAAACATTATAGGTTTCATTTGTAACGATCTTTGGTTGCAGAGCTATAAACTCAAATAAAACAAATTAATATATCAAAGTCAAAATATGTTTATTATACTATTTCAAACATGATTAATAATTAACGGGACTTATCCTTCTTATTATATATTACATATATTATGTGTTCCTTCACTCTGTCCGCAATAGACCGTTTAGTCTGTTCGACATAGGATTTCCCACAGCTGCAATCAATCTTATACACACCCTTATATCTTATATCATGAGTATAAATCGCGAATCTCTTAAAACTATTATTTCAAACATGGCACTGAGCATTGTCTTTACATATTTTTTACCGAGGTTAGATCAGCGGAGACCCTAGCTTGGAGAAGAACTAACAAGAAACTCCGGAAATCAATTTATTATAATCACCCTTAACAAACATAAAAATTACAAAGAGTGGGCAAAAAACACAACGCTGGTAATACTAAATTTACTTTTCATACAAAATAACACGCAATGGCGGAAACGTCAAATTTAGTTCCAAGTTTGGCTACTGCCACCGTATGTGGCGGGTACTCTAAAACTGATATGACTTTGGTTATAACATTAAATATTATTGATCGAAGGGCGGTCACGTGGATGCTGACTCAATAATTCATATGACAGTCAGATAGACGCGAGTGAGCGAGTGCTATTGAGTTGCCACTAAAGCACTACTGACGCGCTATTGAGTCACTATCGAAGTACAACTGTGATAAATCGAAATTTTAGCAGACTACCAGTTTTACAGCAGAGGCAGTTGTAACGTCGCCATAGTTTATTACTAGAATAAGGGCCCAGGTGTGATTAGTATGTACAGTCAGCGCTAAAAGTGCAGTCCCAGTAGTGTTGTAAAGAACTCGAGTCTTTTAGTCTTATTCGATAGACTCGACTCAATTTTTTAAGACTCAGTGAACTAACTGAACTCGGAGTCTTGAGTCGAGCCGAGTCTGAGTCCTATCATGAAGACTCGAGCGCCATTATTGAACTCGAAACCTTAAATAGAACTCGAGTGACTCGAGTCTTATAAAGAGCTTGAGTCTTAAAAGAGCTCGAGTCTTAAAAGAGCTCGAGTCTTCTTCAAACTGGTCTTCGAAATGCTGACAGTGATTTATTTAGAATAAATGTCTATACTTATATAATAAAGCTGAAGAGTTTATTTGTTTGGTATGGTATGTATATCTCACAAAAATAGCCTTTTATTGGCTGCTTTAAAAAGAATGACTCAAAGCGGAAAAGAACTCGAGCGCAACTCGGCGCGTAAAAAGGACTCGAGCGCTAAAGAAGACTCGAGTCTCGAGTCTCGCGTTCAAGAGCTCATATAGACTTGAGTTCTTTATTTTTAAGAGTCTTATTGTTATGAGTCGAGTCGTGTAATGCAGAGTCGAGCTCTAAATTTAGGACTCAAAGACTCGAGTTCTTTACAACACTAAGTCCCAGTAACTTTTTATAAGGTTAAGTTTATAAGAACAAAAGACAATATTTTACATTTCAAAACTGGCGCCACTATGCATTGTCATTGCCACTATACGTTCGCGTGCTTCGAAATGAAAAATGTTGTCTTTTGTTCTTACCTTCGAAGCTTTGATCATGTTCTAATGAATTATTATTAAATTTAATGTACACATTGTCTGCAGAGTTTCGTAGCATTTCTTCTCTGCAGAGTTTGTCTTTACGAAGTACCATTAGTTATCTAATTTGATTTATTTTAAGAATAAGTTTTATGTTAATGGCATATTTTTTATGAAAAATTTTTTTGTTTTGAACGTTCAATAAGTGATTTTAATATCCTTATGTTGAATGAAAAAAATTTCATTTCATTACATATAAACGTAAACCTTATAAAAAAGTTACTGGGACTGCACTTTTAGCGTTTGTATGTAGTCTCTCGACCTACCGTTCTTAATATACAAAGGCGATTTGTTGACAAACTCCACAATAGTCAGCCCATTTTGTCCTGTCTTTATATAGTCCATCATTTCCTTGTACAAGGATAACCTTCTATCTTGTTCCTTCTTCACAAATTTCATTGTCTCATCAGTGAAAAAAGAGAGTCGCTTATGGCGTTTTGCGTTTAACTGCAACAGAGATAAAGTTTAAAGCTTAGAGATCGCGCCACATAAATTGGCAGTTGGAGGCGTCGCCACAGTCGCGTAATTCAGTGTTACCAGTAAACACGCCAAAACTAGCACTCACTGTGCCATACGGCTCGATACATTATAGGTTTCATTTGTAACTGTCTTTGGTTGCAGAGCTATAAACTTAAATAAAACAAATTAATATATCAAAACCAAAAGTCAAAATATGTTTATTTAAAATAGGCCCTATCACAAGCTCTCTTTGAATGTTATCTTACGATCTAAGTATAAATTAAAAAAACTATTTCAATCATGGCACTGAGCATTGCCTTTACATATTTTGTAGGTTAGTTCAGCGGAGACCCTAGCTTGGAAAAGAACTAACAAGAAACTCAGGAAATCAATTTATTATAATCACCCTTAACAAACATAAAAATTACAAAGAGTGAGCAAAAAACACAACGCTGGTCATACTAAATTTATCTTTCATACAAAATAACACGCAATGGCGGAAACGTCAAATTTAGTTCCAAGTTTGTCTACTACCAATTTATGTGGCGCTATCTCTATATACATTTACGTCATTTTATAATAATAACAAGCAATAGACATATAACAGTCAGATAGACGCTATATTGAAAAAAGGTGACGTTAGGTGTACCTATAACCGCCGAGAGTGTATGAGAAGATGTATGAATGTCAATGAAGCGAAAGTGGTCTGTCAGTGGGACAAATGGGGATCCGTGATCTCTGCCTACCCCTCTACAGGGAATCAGGCGTGATGTGTATGTATGTAACAAGCAATATCAAATAATTTGCCGCATTTTTATTTTTTCAGAAGTTTTCATTACATGAAACATAGATGGCACTGTAATTATAATTTGATTTTTATATTATATTCTTTGCTCCTATTAGTAGCAGGATGATGTTATATAGCCTAAAGCAAAAAACCAAACGCATTCACGACCATTAACCCTTGCGGGATAGTCAGAGGTTCAGGATTCTATCTCCGCAATGGCGAACGCACAGGTTGACCAGATAGTCAGTACTCAATGAGACAGGTGGTAAGCCATCTCGCCATTTACAAGCACTATTGTATGTTCGACGAACAGGTAGGTTTCCTCACGTTTAAACTTCGATTTTATTATTATGTTGGATTCTGACTATCAATGTTAAAGAAATTTTTGTTCAGAAAATACATACATTCATACACATCACGCCTGATTCCCTGAGTGATAGGCAGAGATAACGGTTCCCCATTTGTCCCGATCCTAGCATACCACTTTCACTTCATTGACACTCATACAAATACACACTCGCCGGATATAGGAACTTCTAACGTCACACTTTTTCAATATATCGTTATATTTTTATTTATTGATCAGAAAAAATATATGCGTTAATGCTAAGGTTTTATTGCACACAAGAAAAGCCTTAAGTTTATTTGTACCTACCCAAGAACAAGTTCGAAAAGATAATAATAAGCGAAAAGATAACAAGTAAGTAGAAGCCAAACATATTTATACCCTCTGCATACGATATTTCACAAATTATATGTAAACTCGGTAGTTTCCGAGAAATATTTAAGTTTATCATCAACGAGTTGAATAGTCTACTGACTAGATCTCTTCCAAAGTAAGAGAAGTGCCTATACTATAGTTAAAAGTTACCTCAACTTGCTTAGAGAATCCTTTTGTATTCCTGTCACCATTAGAAAATATAAAGATCATACGAGTTCAGTAGTTGTGAATAGAAATTTACTTTTTGTTATTTTTCTTCGATCTGTCGATCTTGGGCTCTCTGTCAACGACGAGATCGACAGAGTTGGCGTTTGCTAAGGGAGGCCTACACCCAAAAAAGGGGTTGAAAAAAGCTAGAGATAGAGATTTATCTCAGCAGAGTACGCAGCAACACTGCACAAATGATATGATAAAATATTCCTTGTAAAACAGAGCACGAAAAAATGCCATATTTGTCTAATAAAGATCAAAATATTTACAAAGTTTCACTTCACAAATTTTAACATCATCAAATTGGGGTGGGTTTAAAAATAAGACCTCTGTCTTGTCCAAACGTCACTTTTAATCCGAAAAACGGCCGGCATGCTATCATATAAGACTAATTTAACCTCTTTTATCTTGGTTATCTGTCAAAATGGGACAAAACAATTTTAATCCTGTTTGCATGCTCGCATTGAGGTTAATTTGACATTTCGATGGTTTGTTGGCACAGATAAACATATATACATACACGTCACGCCTGATTCCATGTAGAGTGATAGGCAGAGATCACGATTTCCCATTTGTCTCGATCCTGACATACCACTTTCGCTTCATTGACACTCATACATCTTCTCGTACACACTCGGCGGTTATAGGTACTCCTAACGTCTCGCTTTTTCATAGCGTCTATCTGACTGTCATATGTCTTATTGGGCATATTTTACAGAATAAAATTGTTTCCTTATCTCACCTCGTCAGCGTTTGGTTCAAAGGATATGTATGTTCCATCCTGTAATGTAATAAACAAATATATAATTAGCAACAATAATAATTAGACACTATTACACCAATTGAACTAGCCCCTTGGTAAGTACATTTAAGACTTGTGTTAAGGGTACTAGTCAACGTATATTTAAGAAATATATACTTATTATACATTGATAAATTCATATATAGCATATATGATCAACGACCAGACTGGAAAGCAGAAGAAAAGCGTAGTTCCTAACTCTGCCTCCACCGGGAATTGGGACCTCACGATTAGCGTTCAGGCGTCTAACCGATCGCGCCACGGAGGTCGTCAAACCATACAATACACACCACGAAAAATGGTACAAACTCATACGAATAACAGTAATTGTTGGGCACTGTATTGCTGGCAATGCGACGTAACTCAGTTGTTTGGGGCTTGGCTCTGTATCAGTGGGTACAGGGTTCAGATCCCGCTTGAGCATGTACATATTTTTGTTTTTTGCATGAATATTGGGTTGCGTTGTCATACTACAACCTGTTCTCCGAACAGGTAATAAATAGGTCACAAACAGTAAAAAAGGATGCTAACTAACTGTCGTTTTTCCTGACATGTCGTAAGAGGCGACTAAGGGACTAGGGGTTTATTGAATATATTGAGCGATAGGCTAGCTAGTCACCACTGATCCATTGTGACAACGCAAAAAGACAAACGCGTTCACGACCAATAACCCTTTCGGGGTCGACACAGGTTCAGGTGTCCGTCTTAGCAATTGCGAAGGTAGTAATTCTATGACCACCTCGAACCCACGTGTTGACCAAGTCAGTACTCAATGTGATAGGTGGTAAGCCATGTCGCCATTTACAAACACAAACTCTTATCTGTTGGGGGAACAGGTAGGTTTCCTCACGATGTTTTCCCTCACTGTAGTATTCAATGCATTTCGTAAATGTATTTATATTACGAAAATGTACATAGAAATTCATTACATTTAGTAGAGATTACATTACGCGTTTGCCCTTACCTAAATTTAAGACTATAGTTAGAGGCCGACTAGTCCGGGGCGCTTACTACGCGGTCGGAGACTACCTTGCCGATGCTCAGGGTTGGCAATGAGTGCATCTAAGCTACATATATGTACATAGGAAATTATGTTTCTTTATAATTTGTATTTGTAACTGGCATTTGGCAAAAAATCCTGAAAGCCGGAGTTTCTTGTTGGTTCTTCTCCGAGCCAGGGCTTCCGAACCAACGGTAGAATATCAATGTAAGAGACAACCAGTGTCAGGCAAATGTTTTGACTTTCAATGAATGTACTGTACATATTTTGAATAAAAACATTTGACTTTGACTTTGACTTTCATGTGAATGTATGATTAATGGACTTATACTTACAACAGCCTGCCTTCTAATAATGTTGGCCAAAAATTTTCCTCTTTTCGTAGTTGGTAGAATCACGATATTATTATTATTTTGTACGTCGATCTGTAACATCATAAACATATACATTTAATAATGATAATAACAAAAAGCGTTTATTTACAGCCACAAAAACATACACAATACAAATATTTTACAAATCAAACTTACAAACTAAGGGATATAACTTGTGCATGTTATTGTCGCAGCAAAAGGGTCTTAACTCAGCTGGGTATGTTGCGTCTGGTAGCAAACGCAACGCTGATATTATGTTAGAACCAACAAGAGGGTGAAATTAAAAATAGAGCTAAATAAAACATAATATACATTTAGTTTCTTTAATACTTTAAATGTAGCCTAGTTGGTAACCTCTGACTTCTTAGAGATCCTAGGTTCGAATCCCGGCTCTGGCATGTACAGTCAAGGCTAAAAGTGCAGTCCCAGTTGCTTTTTATAAGGTTTACGTTTATAAGAACAAAAGACAATATTTTACATTTTAAACTGGCGCCACTATGCATTGTCATGGCCACTATACGTTCACGTGCTTCGAAATGAAAAATATTGTCTTTTGTTCTTATAAACGTTAACCTCATGAAAAGGTAACTTTTAGCGCAGACTATTTGAAAATACGATTTACATTTACGTCCGTAATTTAAAATCGTGAGGTGAGGGAAAATACAGGCACTGGCTGCCTATCCCGCAGGATAGGCAGATTTCCTCACGATGTTTTCCCTCACCGTTAGCGCATACGTAAATGAAAAACACTAAATTTCATTCATTGGTAAAAGCCAGAGCCGGGATTCGAACCTAGGACTTTTGATTAATCGGAAGTGTTGTCCCTTAGCTACAGCGTTAATATCTGCCATACTTACAGTTATAGATTCTTGCAGTAATAGTAATACATATAAAAATATAAATAAACTATATTTAAAAATATCCATTATGGATATATGTATTTATATATGTCGATTCTTCTAGGTTTTGAATGTAACTAATATTTAGTTGCCAACGATTTATAAAGAAAACTTTTTTATACCAATTAATAAGTTTTTTAACTAACAGTTTTTTACACTTCCTTGTTTAATTGATGCAATGGTTATATATAGTTAGTTTGCTAGTTAAAAACCTAATTGGTGTTATGTAAACATTTTTTGAGCGTACATTTATCCGAATGTAGTCGAATGTAGGTTCAAATCCCGACTCTGGCATGTAAAAATGAATGAAATTTAAATATATGTTTTTCATTTACGTACATAATTTACAGTCGCTAACGGAGAGGGAAAAAACATCATGAGGAAACCTGCTTATCCCTCAGGATAGGTAATAGTCAGTGCCTATATAGGGCGATACGGTTCACTACCTATCACGTTGGGTGCTGTCTTTAGTGATACGCGGGCTTCGAATGACCCATACATAACATGCCTTCTAAATTTCGGAGATGGGCATTCAAGCCTCTGACTATCCCGCCATAATAAAAAGGGAGTGTGTATACATAAGTCGTGAAGCGTATGGTACGTTATTTATCCAACGTAGCTCAGTTGTTTGGGGCTTGACTCTGTATCAGTGGGTGCAGGGTTCGAATCCCGCTTCAGCGAACCAATGGAAGTGAAGTTTTATGAATTTCTAAATACATTTTCGTAATAAAAATAAATGAGGGAAAACATCGTGAGGAAACTTACATTTTGCCCGAACAGGTATTAGGTTAGTACTTATAAATTGTGACATGACTTACCACTTGTCACATTGAGTACTGACTGTCTGGTCTGCGAAGGTACATGTAGTACATGAAGTATAGTATGTACATGTTCATGAAGGTACAGGTATTACCTTCGCAATTGCGGAGATGGACACCTGAACCTCTGACTAACCCGCAAGGGTTAATGTATGTGAACGCGTTTTGAATACATACAGTAATAATAATAATATTTTAATAATAATATTTGGACATTATTACACCAATTGAACTAGCCCCTTGGTAAGTACATCTAAGACTTGTGTTAAGGGTACTAGTCAACGTATATTTAAGAAATGTATACATATTATACATGGATAAATACATATATAGCATATATAATCAACGACCAGACTGGAAAGCAGTAGAAAAGCGTAGTTCTTAACTGTGCCTCCACCGGGAATCGAACCCGGGACCTCACGATTAGCGTTCCGGCGGATAACCGAGCGCGCCACGGAGGTCGTCGAAATATAGCACTTCCGTTTTGCTGACGATATCGTCCTGATGACAGAGTCGCTGCAGGATCTGGACAAAATGGCATCGAAGGTTATATGTCTTATTGGGCCGGCCCCTACGTAATCACCCTTCCACTGCACTCGTATATATTCAAGGAAAACATCGTGAGGAAACTACCTATATATCTATCCCTTGGGATAGGCAATATCCAGTGCCTGATACGGTTCCTTATACCTTAAAGTCGTTAGTTCAATGAATTAAACAAATTGTTAAAAATGAATAAAAAACATTTATTTCTTATTTAACACAACAATAAATAACTTGGATTAAAAAATTACTCGTACAAATTATCATATTTCTTTTCTTTTACATTTTAGGTTAAGATTTCACTTTTATTACTAGTAGCGAATGAAAATAAATAACACGAAACTGTTACATTAAAAAATCTACGAATCACTGGAAGCCGAACCACTGCTGGATCCCGCGCTGCCACTCGACTCACTATTTCCACTCTCACTTTGCCCACTCGTCTCCGTTTCACTTGCCTGTTCTTCCTCCTGATATTCTTCTGTTTCACTCTGTTCAGTCGTTTCTGTTTCATCTACATATTCAATTTCTTCTTCATTTCCATTTTGAGTCACTATTTTACGTTGATGATGATTTGTGTTATTACTTACATTTGTACTGTTGCTTGATTTCGAACTTGTTTGAGTACAAACCTTTGTTTGTGTATTAGATGATGATTTACCATTAGTAGTTGCTCCTGAACTAGCCTGGCCTGTAGCATTGGATGTTTCATTAGAATCTCCAGTAGCAGAAGAATCCCCTTCACTGGTAGCATTCGATGTTCCATTTTCACTACTAGTAGAAGAATCGGCCTCACTTGTAGCATTAGATGTTCCATCACAACTTCCCTTATCCGTAGATGATTGAGTATCAGCCTGGGATTCCGCTTGGGTATTGGAACTGTCATCATTATCTGAACTACTGGCGTCATTATTACTGTTAGTGCCATTATTATCTTCTTCTTCACTCTCACTTTCCGCACTAGCTTGACTACTGTTCAAATCGTCATCGGTAGTAGAAGTAGCGGTAGCTGAACTACTACTTCCTCCGTTACTACCACTCGTATCCGACTCCGCTGTAGCAGTAGCAGAACTACTATTATCATCCGTTTCAGAGCTAGCAGAACCGGACGCGGCACTATCGTTACTGCCATCTGTATTTGTAGACGATGAACTAGCCTGACTGTCGGCGTTTACAGACGAACTATCATTGTTAGTAGAGCTTGCGGCATCAGCTCTTGAAGTAGTTTCTTCTTGAGATTCATTTCCGTTATCTGCACAAGATTCGTTGTCGGAAGAAGCAGAGGATTCTGCATCCGCAGTGGAAGATCCATTAGAAGTGGTAGAAGAACTCCAAGCTGAGCTAGAGGTGGTGATGTAGCCTTTGAAGTTGTAGTAGGTAACCTTCTTGACGATGGTTGTGATTTGAGAGCGGTAGGAGATCACTTCTGTAAAGGAGAAGAATTGGTGTTAAAATGACCATAGTTTTCTATTCATGAGAGAGTCGAAATTAAACATTAACGAACTTTGTCTCTATATTTCTCTAGCAATGGTCAGAGGTTCTGCGTTTGAATATCTCATTGGTAAATTATGGCTATTTGGGTTACAATGCTTAAGTTCATTGTAATACAAAAATCTGTCCGATTTTTCTTAAATGTAATGAAAAGTTCACCATTAACAAAGTTTTTTTATCATTGGTCTCCAATTGTCTATTTCTCGCAGGTTGCAAGGTGTTCTCCCTCATTTTTTTTGACTTTCAATAAGTGTTTTTCTAATCATCATATTGAATAAAAAGCAAAGCAAAGCATTAAACCATAGAAATATATATTACAAACCTTTCCATCCGATTTTCTTGAAAATTTTATTGCAGTATCGGAGGATTCCATAACATACTTGTATACCATCTGAAATAAAAAACAATTACATTTATAATGCATACAATTACACCTGTCGCATTGAGTACTGACTTGGTCAACACGTGGGATCGAGGTGGCCATAGAATTACTACTTTCGCAATTGCGGAGATGGACACCTGAACCTCTAACTACCCCGCAAGGGTTAATGCATGAACGCTTTTGTATGTTATATTTCTCCATGTTTAAAAAGGGTAATGTTAGAAGTACCTATCAATCAATCAGCCTATGTCAGTCCACTGCTGGACGAAGGCCTCCCCAAGGTTACGCCACAAAACACGATCACTCGTAGCCCTCAGCTAACCACTACCAGCGACCTTCTTCAGGTCATCGGTCCACCTAGCAGGGGGGCGTCCTACACTATGTTTACTGAGACGCGGATAAATGCGACAAACGCGTGTGAATATATACAAATAAGCGATCTACCAGCGATCTTTTTCAAAAAAAACTTTCACTGAGCTACTGACTTTGTTGACGAACCATAGACGACTGTATTCTCGTTTTTGCCCTTACAAAAGGTAATATGACAGTGAGTGTACAGCAGTCGTCTATCGTGCGTCAATAAAGTCAGCAGCTTAGTGAAAGTTGAAAATACAAAAATTATTTTCGGCTGAATATTTAGTCAGTTGTGATGCCAAATTGGCTAAATATGTTTGCTTTGGGATTATATTTGGATCCTCAACTGGAACGAACCGAAAAACAAGGAAGAAAAGAATTGGAGCTTCGGCGGCTGGCGGCGTTGGTGTAACCATGGCGATGGAATAGCAAGAAGTTCAAACGCCGTGGCATCAGTGTTTGTAAGCCGACATAACCTTAGTGGTGAATGGCGTAATAAAGAATTAAAAATATATATACTTACAGCCTTGATGGTAACTCTCTGCTACAATACTAACTACGGTAGTTACTGTAAAAGAAAAAGATTGGGTACTACAAATCTGTTTTAATATAATAACAAACTTTATTTACCATAACTACAAAATACAAACTAAAAACATATTTGCAATTGGCTTTAACGATGAATCGTGTAAAAATTGCTTTATAATTATAGTATTTGGGACACTATTACACCAATTAAACTAGCACCTTGTTAAGTTCGTTTAAGATTTGTGTTAAGGGTACTAGTCAACGTTTATATATAGATAAACACATATAGCATATATGATTAACGACCAGACTGGAAAGCAGTAGAAAAGCGTAGTTCTTAACTCTGCCTCCACCGGGAATCTTTGGGACCTCACGAGTAGCGTTGAAGTGTTTAACCGATCGCGCCACGGAGGTCGTCAAAAATAAGTATATCTACCTAATCAGTAAATAGCGAAACAGTTATCAAAGTTTGTTTATTCTTATTTATATATGCACTTCATTATAAATTTATACTCATGATTATCTTCGCCTCCACCGCTGCAGTGTGTAGGTCGCGTGTTATTAATAAAAACGTAGCAGTGAGGGTAGTCGGAGAAGAATCTGTCAGGGCGCTGCGGTGGAGACGAAGAAATAATGAATCGTTAGTCTGCCCGTGACCATGGCTGCTGCGACGTAGCCGAAACGTCGGGTTAATAAAGGTAACTTTTTTATATAAAAACATACGTGATAAGTCCCGTTAGTTATTAATCATTAGTCAAATCAAATCAAACTTTATTTGCCAACACACGTATTCAATGTTGTTACAAATTGGTATTTAAGGTACAGTGTGTTCGACCGTAAAGCAATAAATGAATTCAAAGTCAAAAAGCTAAAAATAAATTCTACATAGCTCAGTTGTTTGGGGCTTGACTCTGTATCAGTGGGTGCAGGATTCAAAGTATGTTTAATGAATTTCTATGTATATTTACGTAATACAAAATACATTAACGAAATACGTCGAATATTAGGTGAGAGATAATATCATAATGAAACCAGCCTGTTTCCGAAATAATGTAAATTTAATTTTATTAAACAGATAAGGACAAAAAAAATCGACATAGCTCAGTTGTTTGGGGCTTGACTCTGTATCCGTGGGTACAGGGTTCAAATCCTGCTTGAGCATGTACCAATGGAATAAAGTTTAATGAATTTCTTTGTACATTTTTTCTTTTTGGTTTAATTGGTTTGTTTAGGTATATATCTGCTATCTTTATTTTATAACTTGTCTGTTTTTGTTCCCAGTGAAACATATATAATGTAGTAAACTTAATTATTTGAGCATATACTCTTAATTACTGTATCTTTAACTGGTTTGTTACTGTTTTGTTTCCTTTTAAATAGATAAAAACATAAACAATGTCTACTTACTATGCACTACTGCATTTATGTAATCATCTTCAGTCCATTGATCATATGATTCTGTAAATGAAAAATAGAATAGTTTACATAACATTTGCATAGAAATTATTAACATGGTAACTATCATAAATACGTACATATATACACGTAACTGGTAAGTGCTTGTAAATGGCGACATCGCTGACCACCTGTCACATTGAGTACTGACTATCTGGTTAACACGTGGGTTCGAGGTGACCATAGAACTACTACCTTCACAATTGTGGAGATGGAAACCTGAACCTCTGAGTTACCCGCAAGGGTTAATGGTCGTGAATGCGTTTGTTTTTGTTTTTTTATATACACGTCTCTACTCGTACATCCTTAAGAAAATAGGCAGAGACCATTAGGCCACCTGGAACGGGTGACAAATCTCTTGCTTCACTCACACCCATTAACCTTCTCGTAATAATACAAACAGAACAAAACAAACGCGTTTACGACCATATGCGGGGTATTAAGGTTCAGGTGTCCATCTCCGCAATTGCGAAGGTAGTAATTCTATGGCCACCTCGAACCCACGCGTTGACCAAGTCAGTACTCAATGTGACAGGTGGTCAGCCATGTCGCCATTTATAAGTACTCACTATTAACTGTTCGGAAAACAGGTAGGTTTCCTCACGATGTTTTCCCTCACCGTAGTATTGGACGCATTTCGTAAATGTGTTTTTATTACATACATAATTTTTTATGCATATTTCGTTGTGCTTAAAAGGCGAAATTACTTAACCTACATATATAATAGACTTTTGTTCGTCCCTTGCTATAGTCTATTCGCGTTAAGTAAATAGTGACGTCATGATAATCAGAGGTCAAACTGACCAATGAGACGTGAGTAAATGAGAAAAGAAGTCACATTGACCAATAACAGACAACCCCTATAAAATCTCATTGGTTAAATCATGGAGACCTTGATGACGTCACTATTTTCTTTAAGCGAATATACTATAGTATAGGACATAAAAAGAATGCTAACTAGCTGCCGTTCTTCCCGTCAAGTCGTAAAAGCAGGCTTAGCAACTAGGAGTAAATGAAATCTATTGGGAGATGGGCTAACACCCTGTCAGCATGCTGCATGTGTAATGAAATCCCCAATATTCATTTTAATAAGTGACCAAGGAGATATTATGTCTCCGAGGTTCTGTCCACCCCGAAAGGGATTAAAGGACGTGAATGTATGATAATAACATTGTAGGACACTATTACACCAACTGAACTAGCCCCTTGCTAAGTAAATTAAAGACTTGTGTTAAGGGTACTAGTCAACGTATATTTAAGAAATATATGCTTATTATATATAGATAAATGCATATAAGCATATATAATTAACGACCAGACTGGAAAGCAGAAGAAAAGCGTAGTGCTTAACTCTGCCTCCACTGGGAATCGAACAAATCGCTTTAAAGCGTGATTCATAATGCGGGTCGGTAAGGAATGGAATTCTCTGCCTGCCTCTGTATTTTCGGAGCTATTTAACCCACAGATGTTCAAAACTAGGGTGCATAGGCATTTTCTGGGCAAGCTCGCTTCATCTTAGACTCTGTCTGTCGCCTCCTTCGAGGTGCAAACAGGGTCAAGAGTGAACCCGTTTTGCACCTCGAAGGAGGAAAAAAAACTCGGGACCTCACGATTAGTGTTCAGGAGTCTAACCGATCGCGCCATGGAGGTCGTCAATGTATATATGAATACTTACTGTCACAAATAATACTCAGTTGAAGAATAGATTGAGCTATATACAACTCAACACCTGAAAAAAGAAATTAAATAATTATATAAAAAGAATTGTGAAAAAGAATAGGTAGAGTCAACGCTAAAAGTGCAGTCCCAGTAACTTTTTATAAGGTTTACGTTTATAAGAACAAAAGACAATATTTTTCATTTCGAAGCACGCGAACGTATAGTGGCCATGACAATGCATAGTGGCGCCAGTTTTAAAATGTTAAATATTATATTTTGTTCTTATAAACTATACACCTTATAAAAAGTTACTGGGACTGCACTTTTAGCGCGGAACCTACATACATACATACACATCACACTCGTCCTTATAGATAAATTGGTAAATATCAACGCTTTCTCTCGATCCTGACAGAGCACTTTTGTTTCATTGACACTCATACACCTCTAACACACTCGGCGGTTATAGGTACTTCTAACGTCACCCTTTTTCAATATGGCGTCTATCTAACTATGTCCCGGGATAGGAACGTAAAAAAGCTAACTTGATACTCTTCTTTCTGTGTAGGAGGCGACTAAGGGACCAAACATAAATGGTATCTATAGGCCAATGGACTATCAACCTATCACCAATTTTCAATATGACATCACAACCCCAATATTCATCATAAAAAGTGACTTAGTAGTAACTCTATGGCCACTTCGAACCCACGTGTCGACCAAGTTTGTACTCAATGTGACAGGTGGTAAGCCGTGTCGCCATTTACAAGGTAAGGTTTCCTTACGATGTTTTCCATCACCATAGTAATCGGTACATTTAGCAAAGGTATTTTTATTACGAAAATGTGCATAGAAATTCATTAAACTTCATTTCCATTGGTACAAGATCGAGCGGGATTTGTCCCTGTACCCTCGATACAGAGTCAAGCCACAAACAACATAACTACGTTGAATTGTATGTTAATATAAGTATATCACTACATAGTATAAAAAAGTCGCATTCTCTGTCCCTATGTATGCTTAAATCTTTGAAACTACGCAACGGATTTTGATGCGGTTTTTTTATAGATAGAGTGATTCAAGAGGCAGGTTTATATGTATAATAACATCCATTAAATAGTGGAGTAGGCTATATATTTATACCCGAGCGAAGCTTGAGCGGGTCACTAGTTAGTTTAATATAAGTATATTAAACATATAAATTCACTTACCACTCAATGCTGCAATGCCTTTCCCACCACTGCATTTATCAATGTACCCGTTACACTGACTTTGAGCGCCTTTCAGTTTGTAATAGTCAACTAAACCAGCATAGGAGTAGGCTCCAGAATAAACACTGATGCTGTACTGGTGGCAATAGTCAGGCTTGCAGACGTTGCAGGTTGTGTATTGACCATTGATGCAGAGTTTAGCTTGAGATATGAAGAGGAAGAGATTTGCGAAGAACGAACCAAATCCTGGAAAGAAATACGGTTTAGACACAATCCATACTCATATTATAAAGCTGAAGAGTTTGTTTGTTTGTTTGTTCGTTTCAACGCGCTAATCTCAGGAACTACTGGTTCGAATTAAAAAAATGTTTTTGTGTTATGTAGACCATTTATTGAGGAAAGCTATAGGTTATATAACATCACCCTGCTACTTATAGGAGCGAAGAATATAATATGAAAATCAAATTATAATTACAGTGCCATCTATGTTTCATGTATTGAAAACTTCTGAAAAAATATAAATGTGACAAATTATTTGATATTGCTTGAAACCTACCCAAGCAGGTAATAGTTACTGCTTGTATATAATATGTGAGGTGGACCGATGACCTGAAAAGGGTCGCTGGTAGTGGTTGGCTGAGGGCCACGAGTGATCGTGTTTTGTGGCGTTACCTTGGGGAGGCCTACGTCCAGCAGTGGACTGACATAGGCTGATCTCAGCCAACTCAGCCAACCACTACCAGCGACCTTCTTGAGGTCATCGATCCACCTGGCAGGTGATCGCCATTCGAGAACCGCTTTGCTCCAACGATCGTTGGTCCTACGATAGACGTGGCCGGCCCACTGCCACTTCATCTTACGACAGCGTTAGACTATGTCAATCACTTTGGTTCTTTGCCGGATAATTTCGTTCCGGAACTCGGTCCCATAACGAGATACCCAGCATTGAACGCTCCACTGCTCGCTATATACATATATAGCGAGTATATGGGTATTTATAGCGGGTATATATATATATTATTTTAGCTTAAAACTATTCAATAAAAATGAAATGTACAGTGTCCTATGAATTGTGAACAAAGTCAGCAGCTCAGTGAAAGTTGAAAATACAAATACTTATTTTCGGCAAAATATTTAGTCAATTGTGATGCCAAACTGGCTAAATATGTTCGCTTTGGGATAAGATTTGGATCATCAAATGGAACGAACCGAAAAACAATGAAGAGAAGAATAGGAGCTTCAACCTCGTTTTTCTTCGGTTGTAGCGGCTGGCGGCGTTGGCATAACCATGGCGACGGAATAACAAGTGCAAACGCTTTGGCATCAGTGTTTGTACTTTCGCCGACATACCTTTAGTGGTGAATGGCATATTAAATAATAAAAAAATCAAATGTATGTTTTGCTTACCTGTCACCCAGTAATCAAACACTCCAGCACATGCATGCGACATAAGTATGAACAGACTTGTCACATCTTCTATAGATGAAGCTTCGTGCCACCTGAAACAAATACATACATATGTACAGTCAACGCTAAAAGTGCAGTCCCAGTAACTGTTTATAAGGTTTAAGTTTATAAGAAGTAAAGACAATATGTTACATTTTAAAACTGGAGCCACTATGCATTGTCATGGCCACTATACGTCCGCGTGCTTCGAAATGTTTGTCTTTTGTTCTTATAAACGAAAACCTTATAAAAAGTTACTGGGACTGCTTTTTTAGCGTTGACTGTTTGTACATAAGAAAGAAAGAAACTTTATTTGTGTTATATGCGTAAACAGGATTAACAATTTTAAATTTAGTTTCAACATGGACTGCCTCTTCTGGCATACAAATATTTGAATAAAGGGGTAGTTCGAAGTTCAGGTATCCATCTTTGCGAAGATAGTAATTCTATGGCTACCTCGAACCTATACTCAATGTGACAGGTGGTGAGCCATGCTCGTCGAACAGGTAGGTTTCCTCACGATGTTTTCCCTCACCGTAGCATTCGACGCATTTCGTAAATGTGTTTTTTATTAGGAAAATGTACATATATATTCATTAAACTTCATTTCCATTGGTACATTCTCAAGCGGGATTTGAACCCTGTACCCACTCATACAGAGTCAATCCCCAAACAACTAAGCTACGTTGAATTTATACGTGGCCTACCCCGTCCAACACTACCTTCCACTTCAGCTTTAATTAGTGGCATATTATTCGTGTATTCAATGACCGCATTTAAACAGCATTAATTAAAATACTCACCTAGATATTTCATGCCAGTAGTTGTATGACTTTCCAATGGAAATACTGGTACTAATCTGAGCGAAAATATCCAGGAATCTAAAATGATGTTTGTGATGTCTCCTGTGATGTTTATGATGGTTTCCATGGCGACCGTGACAGTGATGGACTGCTACACCTTTGGGGTAAAGAGGATTGAAGATAGCAAACTTAATGATCAACCCTTGTAGTAGTCAGAGGTTCAGGTGTCTATGGCCGCAATTGCGAAGGTAGTAATTCTATGGCCACCACGAACCCACGTGTTGACCAGATAGTACTCAATGTGACAGGTGGTAAGCCATGTCGCCATTTACAAGCACTGACTGTTACCTGTTTGGGCAACAGGTTGGTTTCCTCACGATGTTTTGCCTCACCGTATAATTTGATGCATTTCGTAAATGTGTTTTTATTACGAAAATGCACATAGAAAATCAGAAAATTCAATTTTAATTGGTACATGCCCCGAGGTTTGAACCCTTTACCCACTAATACAGAGTCAAGTCCCCAACGACTGAGCTATGCCGAATTTCATTGCAACACATTACATCATATCAATGAAGTAATCCTGAGAGAGAATTGGGTCTCAATTTCATAATATACAAACTGATAAAAAAACATTAGTTTTCATTACTTTTTATATACAAAACGAATAGAATAAAAATCTTACCAGTATTTCCACCTCCCGTCGTAACAGAGCCACCAACATCAGTTCCAGTAGTGGAACCCTCACTATTTCCACTATTACCACTCGAGCCACTAGATGACGAAGCGTAAGTACTTGTAAGGGATCCTCCGAAATCGTAATAAGTGCATTTTGATACACGCTTTTTGATTACTTCTATTGACACTGTGAGGTCTGTAAAATAAAATCATATTTTACATACATACACATCACGTCTGATTCCCTGTAGTGGGGTAGAAGATCACGGATCCCCATTTGTCCCACTGACAGACCACTTTCGCTTCATTGACACTCATACTCGGCGGTTATAGGTACTCCTAACGTCACCCTTCTTCAATATAGCGTCTATCTGACTGTTCTATGTCTTATTGGTAATATTTTATTTTACTATACATAAATACATAATAATAATACTTAGTACACCATTACACCAATTGAACTAGCCCCTTGCTAAGTACATTTAAGACTTGTGTTAAGGGTACTACTCAACGTATATTTAAGAAATATATACGTATTATACATAAATAAATACATATATAACATATATAATCAAAGACCAGGAAAGTAGAAAAGCGTAGTTCTTAACTCTGCCTCCACCGGGAATCTTTGGGACCTCACGATTAGCGTTCAGGTGCTCAACCAATCGCGACACGGAGGTCGTTGTAACATATACATTCACGTCCTTTAATCACTTTCGGGGTAGACAGTACTTAATTAAGACAGTCGATAATAATGATATCTTAGGTCGCTTTTTAGCATATACAGTTTTGATGACATATGGAATATTGGTGACAGGTTACTAGCCTATCGCCCAATAGATACCATATACAGCTAGTCGCTTAGTCGGCTTCTACAACACGTCGGGAAGAACGGCAGCTAGTTAGCATTCTTTTTACGTCCCAGACTAGTACAGAAACAAAACTAAAGAAATATCGGAAAAGAAAAAGAAAAATTTTCATGTAGTCGAAGGTTTGAGTGTCCATTTCCGCAATTGCGAAGGTAGTAATTCTATGTCCACCTCGAACCCACGTGTTGACCAAGTCAGTACTCATATGTGACAGGTGGTAAGCCATGTCGCCATTTACAAGTACTAACTATTACCTGTTCGGGAAATAATAAATAATACTTACCCTTAAATTTGTATTGCTTGAAACTGTGGTTGCACCATTTCAGGAAAGCTAAAAAATTAAAGCATAAATAATGAATGTGTACAACATAGGTACATTAACTATCTAGTGGTGTGTTTAAAATAAACAAGATATTTCAATATTATAATAAATTAACAAAATATTTACAAACTTCAAGCTAATTAAAATAATTTACCTATAAATTAAATATTTCTAAAAATTTGTCACTATCGTTGGAGCGCAGAGTGCCCAATATGTTGGCAGCATTCCCCCTCTGAATAGCCAGACTAATTCTCTGCCGGAGGAAGCTACCAGCTCTGCGATCCCCACTGAATAAATATTATATAAATTGTTTATATAATAATGTGACCTAGGAGATATTATATCTGCAAGGTTTATTCCACCCCGAAAGGGATTAAAAGACGTGACTATGTATGTATGATTCGCGAATGAATATGTATGTATGTATGATTTAGAAGGACATGTGATTTGGACCTTAGAATTATAGATGACTAGTTAATAAAAGATTTACAACTTACTCTCGGCAATTTCGATTCCAACTGTAAAATAAAAGAAGAAATTAGTTTGTACATTTCAAATTTCAAAAACACACTTAAGTAATAATTTAATTGATTATTGAATATGGTTTGCAAAGCTCGTGTTCATTATAGTTCTTTGTTAACAATATTTTTAACCGCTCGTCTATGGTTTGTCAACAAAGTCAGCAGCTCAGTGAAAGTTGAAAGTACAAATAATTAATATTTTCGGCAGAATATTTAGTCAACTGTGATGCCAAACTGGCTAAATATGTTCGCTTCGGGATAATATTTGGAAACGAACCGAAGAACAAGGAAGAAAATTGGGCTTCGATTTCGTTTTTCTTCGGTTGTAGCGGCTGGCGGCGTTGGCATAACCATGGCGATAGAATAACAAGAAGTGCAAACGCCTTGGCATCAGTGTTTGTACTTTCGCCGACATAACCTTAGTGGCGAATGGCATATAAAGAAATCAACTAAAAATAATGTCTCGTAGTTTGTAAAACGCGCTAGGAATTTAGCGTTAAAGTAATTAAACATATTGTAATGTTATATGTTCATTATATAAAATATAAATTTCGAAGGCATTTTAGGTATGAGCCACTCTTCCGCATTCGCTACGTAGACAGCACCCAACGTGATAGGTAGAGAACCGTATCGCCGTATACACGCACTGGCTATTACCTATCCCGATGGATAGGCAGGTTTTCTCACGATGTTTTCCCTCACCGTTAAACTTATAATTTCAAATACCCAAACGCCATGTCCCCATTTACAAGCACTATTACCTGTTAGGGAACAGGTAGGTTTCCTCACGATGTTTGTCCCTCACCGTAGTATTACTAAGCTAAGCTATGTTAAGTAGTAAGCTAAAATTTAGAATTAAATTACTTACATCCTGCCTTGTAACCATTTCCGAAAATAGCAATTATTGTGGTAACTGAAAAGGAAAAAAATATTGAAAAAGGGCGACGTTAGAAGGAGGTACCTATATCCGCCGAGTGTGTATGAGGAGGCGTATGAGTGTCAATGAAGCGAAAGTGGTCTGTCAGGATCGGGACGAATGGGGATCCGTGATCTCTCCCTACCCCTCTATAGGGAATCAGGCGTTATGTGTGTGTATGTATAAAAAGGAAAACGTTACAATATAATGACACATACACACATATTTACTTCAATTTCGGGGCAGACAGAATGTCCAAATCACAATATCATGGTTTTAGCTTTAATATTGAGGTCTTTATGACATATGGAACATTGGTGACAGGTTACTAGCCCATCGCCCAATAGATTCCATCTACCCCTTGTCCCTTAGTCGCCTCCTACGACAATTCGGAAAGAATAGCAAATATAATATCATGAATGATTTGTTTGACGTAATATTCTAGATTTATAAATTTGATATAAATACAGCAAAACAAAAATAATTAATTGTGCAATAAAATAGTACAGTCTTAACCCAAACCTAACTTTTAATATGCATTTTTGCATATTTTTGATTAAATTTTAGTAATTTTATTGTGTATTCTTTATTTATAGACATACAAAGACAAACGCGTTCAAGACTATTAACCCATGAGAGGTAGTCAGAGGTTCAGGTATCCATGTCCGCAATTGCGAAGGTATTTACTATGGCCACCTCGAACCCACGTGTTGACCAAGTCAGTATTAAATATGACAGGTGGTAAGCCATGTTGCCATTTACAAGCACTGACTATTACTTGTTCGGGGAACAGGTAGGTTTCCTCACAATGTTTTCCTTCACCGTAGTATTGGACGCATTTCGTAAATGTATTATATTACGAATATGTACATAGGAATTCATTAAACTTTACTTCCATTGGTACATGCTCAAGCAGGATTTGAACCCTGTACCCACTGATACAGAGTAAAGCCCCTAACAACTGAGCTACGTCGCTGACTATCACGCAAGGGTTAATGGTCATGAATGAGTTTGTTTTTGTATTATAAGTCTTTAAAGGTACTCGGTAGGGAAACAGGAAACCATGATGAAAAAGATTTCGTAAATTTGTTGTGAATTTAATGACTTTTGTGTGAATAAGATAGATTCCCATATATTCAGGCTCAAAAGTGGCTTGGAGATATATCTTCGAGGTTCTGTCCACCCCGAAAAGGATGTAAGATCGTGAATGTATATGTATGTATGTACTCACAATCAATAATAGTATCTGTCATGTGATCGATGCACCATTTTGAACCGTAAGCTGTAAATAAGAAGAGTTATTATTACTTGGCAATACATAATAATACAATAATAAAGAATAATCTATGTAAAAATTTCAAAAGAGATAATATTAAGGAAACTATTATACCAATTGGTAACAAAAACTAGCCCCTTGCTAGGTTCATTTAAGAATTGTGTTAAGGGTACTAGTCAACGTATATTTAAAAATATATACATATTATACATAGATAAATACATATATAGCATTTATAATCAACGGCCAGATTGGAAAGCAAAAAAAGGCGTAGTTCTTAACTCTGTCTCCACTGAGAATCGAACCCGGGACCTTACGATTCAAATGTTTCAGCATCAATCAATCGTCATTATGACATATTTATGCACCTTTTCACTGCATCAATGGTTTTCATTCTTGATGTTTATTGTTATTGTTTGTGTGTTTAATGTAATTTGTGCAGTTGTGGTGCAGTGAATAAAGTATTTTCTTTCTTTCTTTCTTTATATTTGTTTATTCATTCTACCAATATATATTTATCTTTACAAACATAATATGTAAGTGTAAATAATGTATTATACTCACTGTCCACCCTTATTGATAAGCTAATGATGGTTTCCAAAACGACGCGTTGGGTCCCTGGAAATTAATATAATCACTACATAGTATAAAACAAAGTCGCTTTCTCTGTCCCTATGTCTCTTTGTATGCTTAAATCTTTGAAACTACGCAACGGATTTTGATGCGGTTTTTTAATAGATAGAGCGATTCAAGAGGAAGGTTTGTATGTATAATAACATCCATTAAATAGCCAGAAGTGCGAAGCCTGAGCGGGTTGCTAGTTTATTATATTACATACATACACATCTCGATAAAGTGATAGTTAGAGGTCAAAAAAAAGACAAACGCGTTCACTACCATTCATTACCCTTTTGCGGGGAAGTCAGAGGTTCAGGTGTCCATCTCCGCAATAGCGAAGGTAGTAATTCTATGGCCACCTCGAACCCACGTATTGACCAAGTCAGTACTCAAAGTGACAGGTGGTAAACCATGTCGCCATTTACAAGCACTAACTATTACCTGTTCGACGAACAGGTAGGTTTCCTCACGATGTTTTCCCTCACCGTATAATTCGGTGCATTTCGTAAATAATAATAATAATAATAATAAACCTTTATTCACAAAAGCACACAATTGACACAAATAAATGACAAGAACATTTAACAAAAAAACTTAAAACTAACCTATCTTAAATTGTCAAATATGTGCCTGTGCGAAATGGACCCATCTCAGTGTATGGTTGAAGTGTGAAATGATACACAATCAACCCTGATATTCTGATAGACCCTTAAAATGCGTACCTGTATTGTAAATAAACATTTAAATATGTTTATATTACGAAAATGTACATAGAAATTCATTAAACTTCATTTCCATTGGTACATGCTCAAGCGGGATTTTAACCCTGTACCCTCGATAAAGAGTCAAGCCCCAAACAACTGAGCTAAGTCGAATTAAACATGTATCACTCACTACATAGTATAAAACAAAGGCGCTTTCTCTGTCCCTATGTCCCTTGGTACGCTTAAAACTTTGAAACTACGCAACGGATTTTGATGCGGTTTTTTTAATAGATAGAGTGATTCAAGAGGAAGGTTTATATGTATAATAACATCCATTAAATAGTGGAGTAGGCTATATATTTTACACCCCTGCGAAGCCGGAGCGGGTCACTAGTATGTATAAAATTACTTACCACTATAAAACTCGATTCCAACGCCGCCACTGAACTTATTTATATAAGCCATAACTTGAGCATGTACATTAGTACAAGAGTAAAACTCTAGTACGTCACTAGCACACCATGTACCAGTATAAGCCTGGAATCCCCAGTCACCTCCGTAAGAAGATTGGCAGATACATGGGCTTTTATCGAAGAAGGGCACTGGAAGAAAACGGTCACCCATCATGTTAATGAACCAGGGTAGGGTAGCTTAACATTTGTGATCGAAAAAGTTGTTTTGTTTATAGATGTCTTACAAGTATATATATAGTATGTTTGATAACCCTTTCGAGGTGGATAGAATATTGGAGATCTTACATTTAATCTATGCGGTCGTTTTTAGCAAAAGCGGCTAAGGTGACATTGATACAGAATAATACTGATAGGTTGCTAGCCCATCACCCAATATATTTCCTTCACTCCTAGTATCCTTATTGATTTTTACGACATGCCGGGAAGAACGGCAGCTAGTTAGCAATCTTTTTACGTCCAGACAAGTTTCAATTTTACTTATTCTATAATAACATATTAAATATTGCTTATAATTGCCATTTCTACATTAATTTCTCTTATTTTTCATTTAACTTACATATTTTTTACCTTTAACGATATGTAGGGAAGAACGGCAGCTAGTTAGCATTCTTTTTACGTCCCAGACTAGTCACTACATACACTACATAGTATAAAACAAAGTCGCTTTCTCTTTCCTTATGTCCCTTTGTATGCTTAAATCTTTGAAACTACGCAACAGATTTTGATGCGGTTTTTTTTAATAGATAGAGTGATTCAAGAGGAAGGTTTATATGTATAATAACATCCATTAAATAGTGAAGTAGGCCATATATTTTATACCCGTGCGAAGCTGGAGCGGGTCGCTAGTATGAGATAATATATACTTACTTTTATCGAAGAAAGACGATGATTTGCAGCAAATTAAAATTCTTGACATACTGAATATCACTGAAATACACAAACATATTAAAAATTCATAATTAACATACATACATACTCATCACGCTTGATTCCTTATGCAGTATAAGGCAGAGATCACGGATCCCCATCTGTCCCACTGACAAACCACTTTCGCTTCGTTAACACTCATACATTCTCATTCACACTCGGCGGTTATAGGTACTTCTAACGTCACCCTTTTTAATATGGCGTCTTTTTGGCTATCATATGTCTTATGCATAATTAAGTGTCTTCTAATTAAAATTCTTATCCCTAGGATAGGTAAAATTCTTATCACGTTAGGTGCTGTCTTTAGTGAAACACGGGCTTCGAGTGACCCATACCTAACATGCTTGAAATTTCGGAGATGGGCACTCAAGTCTTAAACTTAAAAAGGGAGTGTGGATACACAAGTCTTAAATCGTATGTTTTAATTGGAAAATACATGTTTTTCATAAGATATAAACATACATATGTACATATATTTACACCTCTACTTCCCTAACGGGATAAGCAGAGACTATCAATCACCACCTTGAACGATCCTGATAAATCACATTCAAGATCAATAACAATAAAGTCACTATAGAGTACCCGCCACATATGGTGGCAGTAGCCAAACTTGGAACTAAATTTGACGTTTCCGCCATTGCGTGTTATTTTGTATGAAAGGTAAATTTAGTATTACCAGCGTTGTGTTTTTTGCCCACTCTTTGTAATTTTTATGTTTGTTAAGGGTGATTATAATAAATTGATTTCTGGAGTTTCTTGTTAGTTCTTCTCCAAGGGTCTCCGCTGAACTTCTTCTTCTCAATCGTTACGCTCTTATCAGAGCGGTCGTGGTCTTCATGACGTGGCATCTTGAGCAGCCGAAATGGTTGGTGAACTAACCTCGGTAAAAATATGTAAAGACAATGCTCAGTGCCATGTTTGAAATAGTTTTTTTACATACATACATACACATCACGCCTGATTCCCTGTAGAGGGGTAGGCAGAGATCACGGATCCCCATTTGTCCCGATCCTGACAGACCACTTTCGCTTCATTGACATTCATACATTCTCTAATACACTCTCGGCGGTTATAGGTACTCCTAACGTCACCTTTTTTCAATATAGCGTCTATCTGACTGTTACATATATGTCTTATTAGGCCGGCCCCTACGTAACCGCCCTTCCACTTCACTCATATATATTCCTTTTGTCAATATATAGTTTTTTTAATTTGTACTTAGATCATAAAATAACTTTCAAAGAGAGCTTATGATAGGGCCTATTTTGAATAAAAATATTTTGACTTTTGACTTTGGTATATTAATTTGTTTTATTTGAGTTTATAGCTCTGCAACCAAAGATCGTTACAAATGAAACCTCAATATAATGTATCGAGCCGTATGGCACAGTGAGTGCTAGTTTTGGCGTGTTTACTGGCAACACTGGATTACGCGACTGTGGCGACGCCTCCAACTGCCACCTTATGTGACGGGTACTCTAGTACATTCGCATTAAGAAAATAGTGATGTCATCATGTCCCGACGATTTGACCAATGAGACGTGACAACTGTCGTCTGCAATTGGTCGATGTGAATTGTTTTCTCATTTACTAACGTCTCATTGGTCAGTTTAACGTCTATATATCATGACGTCACTGTTTACTTAACGCGAATAGACTATAACTCTATAATTTCATATATCGAATACTGCCCATAACCACAATTACGAAGGTAGTAATTCTATGGCCACCTCGAACCCACGTGTTGACTAGGGGCCAATACAGATAAATAATAGTGTGAAGTTGGTAGTAGATTAGCAAAAGTGACAAAGTACACTAGTTTGAAAGCGATATTTGACACTTTTGCCGATGTCAATGGTGAAATTTGTCACTTTTGCTAATCCACTACCAAGTTTACACTATTACTGATCTGATATTGAAATGCGTTTGTGCTAAAACGCATTAGTAGACTTGTTCTCCAGATAGTCAGTACTCAATGTGAGGTGGTAAGCCACGTCACTATTTACAAGCACTGACTATTACCAGTTCGGGAATAGGTAGGTTTTCTCATAATGTTTTTCTTTTCTTACTAAATATTTTCACATATATGATGAGTTTTATAATACACTTATAAGCACTTTTTAACATACATACATATTCATCACGCCAGTTTCTCTGTTCAGAGTAGACGTATATATCACATTTACTAACATACATACATACATATACATCACGCCCGTTTCCCTGTAAAAAGTAGGCACATATATACTTATCACGTCCTTTCGTTTTAGAGGGATAGACAGAGTAATAAGAAATATACTTACTCGTAGTATAAAGACGTCCTAATCCAGGCCAACATTTATCCATCATGTCACCAACAGCCACTGACACTGTAAAAAATAATAACTTATCAATCAATCAGCCTATGTCAGTCCCATTGAGTAATGAATAAGAGGAGTGGGCCTTACGCAATATTTGTATGGAAACTAGCGTGGCATTACGCGGGGTGAAACGAGGCACGCGGGATGGAGGGGAGATATTACAACCAATCAAAACACGGCATCGGCCAATCAAATTAGGTATCTTCTTTCTACTATACATTTTTAGACTCCGCACCAATTAAAACACGCTATTTGAACTCCGCACCGCGTAACGGGGACCGCTCCTTACGCCGGGTCCTCTTTATATTTGGTTCGTGGTCTGTCCACTGCTGGATGTAGGCCTCCCCAAGGGTACAAAATATGATCACTCGTGGCCCTCAGCCAACCACTACCAGCGACCTTTTTCTGGTCATCGGTCCATCTAGCAGGGGGCGTCCTACACTACGTTAATAATAAAGCTGAAGAGTTTGTTTGTATGAACGCGCTAATCTCAGGAACTACTAGTTCGAATTCAAAAATTCTTTTTATGTTAGATAGATCATTTATTGAGAAAAGCTTTAGGCTACATAACATCACCCTGCTACTAATTAGAGCGAAGAATATAATATAAAAATCAAATTATAATTACAGTGCCATGTATGTTTCATGTATTGAAAACTTTATTTGATATTGCTTGAAACCTACCCTAACAGGTAATAGTTACTGCTTTTAATTAATATATGTTTACTTACAGCTTATCATTGCGTTTAATGATTCATCAACGGAGGTAGCGGGACCTGGGAAAAACAATGTTTATAAGACAAATTAAAGACACTGTTACACCAATTGAACTAGCCCCTTGGTAAGTTCATTTAAGACTTGTGTTAAGGGTACTAGTTAACGTATATTTAAGAAATACATACACATTATTTATATACATAGATAATAATAATATTTAGGACACTATTACACCAATTGAACTAGCCCCTTGGTAAGTTCATTTAAGACTTGTTAAGGGTACTAGTCAACGTATATTTAACACATACATACATATAAATTCACGTCCTTCAATCCCTTTCGGGGTGGACAAAACCTTGGAGATGTAGTATCTCTTAGGTCACTTTTAACAAATATTGCGATTATTATATCATATGGAACAATGGTGACAGGTTGCTAGCCCATCGCCCTATTGTTCTCATTTACCGCTAGTCCCTTAGTCGTCTCATACATCATGAAAGAACGGCAGCTAGTTAGCATTCTTTTTACGTCCCCGACTAGGACGGGACAAAGTTACAAATATTCACTTATTATAGATAGATACATACACATCACGCCTGATTCCCTGTACAGGGATAGGCAGAGATCACGGATCCCCATTTGTCCCGATCCTGACATTCCACTTTCGCTTCATTGCCACTAATACACCTCCTCATACACGCTCGGTGGTTAAGTAATAACTACGAGTATATACTCACCGCATTTTGAGTAATGAGTAAATATTTCAGCTGAGGCAGATACTGAAAGGAAAAAATGTTATCAATATTTTGGACAATGTATTCAATTAACCTTAGTGATGAATGGCTTATTAAAGTATTAATAAATGTGGCGACCTCTAGAGCGCCACACACAGAGAGAACCCTAGTAAACCTAAGTTGCAATTAGTTAAACATAATTACCACAGATGACGCCGCTAAGAATAAAATAATAATTACACAAATCAATTTTCTAAGACGCGCAATTGAAATATTTAACGGAAACAAGATATATAGAAATTTCCAACTCAGGCCATTAGCCTGGACGAACACCTGCCCAGGTAGGAAGCTTCTTCTTTTCCTGTACGACACAGTGGATCCTACAATAAAAATGTTTATATTAAAGAATTGTTTAAAAACTTTAAAATATCAATTACACACTTACCACTGACGCCTAAGGCCAATTCACCTGTAAAAATAAATAATAAATTAATCGAAGGAAATAAAATATGGAAAGTCTTTGCCTATCCCATTGGGGACGTAGAGGCGTGAATACATGTATGTATGTGCTTCAAAATGTCGGCAACTTTAAAACATTTTATTTCCATACATACATACACATCACGCCTGATTCCCTGTAGAGGGGTAGGCAGGGATTAGGGATCCCCATTCGTCCTAACCCGGACAGCCCACGTTCGCTTCATTGACACTCATACATCTTCTCATACACAATGCTTTCATGATTATTAACCCTTGCGAGGTAGTCAACGGTTAGCGTGTCCAACTCTGCAATTGCGGAGGCAGTAATTCCATGTGCACCTCGAACCCACGTGTTGAGGTGGTAAGCCATGTTGCCATTTGCAAGAACTGAACAATATAAAATATGTCAAAAAAAAAACCTAAAATATCACATGATTTTAAAATGCTAAAAGAAATAGTTTATACCATTTAAAAAATGACATGTTATGTGAATAATGATAGTAGACTGACAAAAGGAATATATTATGTGGGTGAAGTGGAAGGGCGGTTACGTAGGGGTCGGCCCATGGAGTGATTAATAAGAGGAGTGGGCCTTACGCAATATTTGTATGGAAACTAGCGTGGCATTACGCGGGGTGAAACGAGGTACGCGGGATGGAGGGGAGATATTACAACCAATCAAAACACGGCATCGGCCAATCAATTCAGGTATCTTCTTTCTACTACACATTTTTAGATTCTGTACCAATTAAAACACGCCATTTGGACTCCGTACCGCGTAACGGGGACCGCTCCTTAAACCGGGTCCTCTTTATATTTGATTCGTGGGTCGGCCCAATAAGACATTTGACAGTCAGATATATTTAAATATACATACCAAAACATCCTAAGCTTACTTCCACTTCTGCAGCCGCCCCAGCACTCACTCTTTTACCACCCTGTAAACAAAAGAAAGGTAAGAAGTACTTATAACCGCCGAGTGTGTATGAGAAGGTGTATGAGTGTCAACGAAGCGAAAATGGTCTGTCAGGATCAGGTCAGATAGGGTAGAATCGTCAGAGAGTAAGTAGAGTAGAGCGCATGGATGACCGGAGGATTACAAAAGAAATCTATAAAGCCAAAGTAGATGGTAGAGTTGAAAGGTAGGCCAAGTAGAACTTATACAGATCAAATTGGAGACATTCTTCTCAAGGCGGGTGTAGTGAAGAACAGAAGAGCATGGAAGAAGGTTAATGGGTGTGATAGAAGCAAGAAAGATTGCATACGTACAATACGAAGAATGTCTCCAATTTGATCTGTATATGTTCCACGTGGCGATCGATAGTCTCTGCCTTTAGTTAGAGTCTGTTAATGTGAATATATGTATGTAAACTTACCCCGAAGATGGTTTTTATCTCATGGCCAGGATTCTCCTTGAAGCAAGGGTTTCCAGCCACTACAGCCACCTGAAACGAAAGGCATGTATTGAAATAATAATAATAAATCACTACATAGTATAAAACAAAGTCGCTTTCTCTGTCCCTATGTCCCTTTGTATGCTTCAATCTTTGAAACTACGCAACGAATTTTGATGCGGTTTTTTTAATAGATAGAGTGATTCAAGAGGAAGGTTTATATGTATAATAACATCCATTAAATAGTGGAGTTGGCTATATATTTTATACCCGTGCGAAGCAGGAGCGGGTCACTAGATTGAACTAACACCTTAGTAAGTACATTTAAGACTTGTGTTAAGAGTACTAGTTAACGTATATTTAAGAAATGTACACATATTATATAAAGATAAATACATATATAGCATATATAATCAACGACCAGACTGGAAAGCAGTAGAAAAGCGCAGTTCTTAACTCTGCCTCCACCGGGAATCAGGACCTCACGATTAGCATTCAGGTGTCTAACCGATCGCGCCACGGAGGTCGTCAAAAAAATAGTTAGTAGTAAATAGTTTGAAACATTTAATAAAGAATGAAATGAAAGAAAGAAAATTCTTTTTATTCAATATAAGGATCATAAAATCACTTATTGAAAGTCAAAAAAGAAATATTTTTTATCAAACGTTCTGTCATTTGTCGAAACTAAAATAAATCTAAAATCTTTTTAATAAATCTAACTAGACTAATTAAATTAATTCGACGTAACTCAGTTGTTTGGGGCTTGTCTCTGTATCAGTGGTTACGATGTTTTACCTTACCGTAATATTCGATGCATTTCGTAAACGTATTTTTATTACGAAAATGTGCATAGAAATTCATTAAACTTCATTTCCATTTGCAACTATAATCAATCAGCCTATGACAGTCCACTGCTGGACGTAGGCCTCCCCAAGGTAACGCCACTAAACACGATCACCTTGTGGCCCTCAGCCAACCACTACCAGCGACCTTTTTCAGGTCATCAGTCCATCTGGCAGGGGGAGTCCTACACTACGTTTACCGAGACGCGGTCGCCATTCGAGAACCGCTTTGGTCCAACGGTCGTCGGTTCTGCGACAGACGTAACATGACTGTCGGTTCTGTGATAGAGGGAATACGTCGTGAGAAAATCTACCTATCCTTCGGGATAGGTAATAGCCAGTGCCTATATACGGCGATACGGTTCACTACCTATCACGTTGGGTGCTGTCTTTCTATGTGTATGTATATTCTTACCATGACAACGACCACACCAATCCGTAAGCCAATCATGATGTCAGCCTAACTAGAAATAAAATATTAACCATCGCCATTTATATAACATCTCAAACTATGTACACACATACATACAATGTACACAGAGAAATGACTTAATAAATTGAAAAGAAAATATGTATGCAGGTGTGCCAATAGTAATTAACTAAGCAAAGGAGATGCGTAATATTGTTACTTGCAATTGTATGAGGTGTATGAGTGTCAATGAAGCGAAAGTGCTTTGTTATCAGGACAGATGGGGATCCGTGATCTCTGCCTAACCTTCTACAGGGAAACAGGCGTGTGTATGTAAATACATACATACATACGCTTCACGGCTTGTGTATACACACTCCCTTTTTTATTATGGCAAAGAATTGAGTGCCCATCTCTGAAATTTCGAAGGCATGTTAAGTATGAATCATTCGAAGCACGCGTTTCACTAAAGACAGCACCCAACGTGATAGGTCGTGAACCGTGTCGCCGTATGTAGGCACTGGCTATTACCTATTCCGAGGGATATGCAGGTTTCCTCACGTAGTTTTCCCTCACTGTTAGCGACGGTAAATTATCTATGTACGTAAATGAAAAATACATATTGAAATTTCATTCTTTGGTACATGCCAGAGCCGGGACTCGAACCAATGACCTTTTGTCTCATAAAATGTCAGAGGTCTTACCCACTGGGCTATAGCCGCATCCAATATTACGAATATTGATGTCAGTTGCCGAGTGTTTATGAGGTGTATGAGTGTCAATGAAGCGAAAGTGGTTTGTCAGTGGGACAGATGGGAATCCTAAACCTCTATAAGGCGTGATGTGTATGTATGTATTTATTTTTTTCAGCACTACAAAACAATCCTAGACATTGCCAAAAAATAAAATGATGTTTTTCATGTTCTGCTACCCCAAAAGCGATTTAAGGTGGTAAATATATGTATACGTATATTATCTTAGTGACAACGTATCTTTTAATGCGTTTTTTAATATGTATTTACACAGTTGTGCTTCGAATAGTGATGTTACAAAATGTGGCGTCATTGTAAACAAAATTATTGTTTAACAAATAACAATTTCATTTGTTTAAACAATGTATACCCAGCATCGAACGCTCCATTGCTCGCTGAGCGACATGTAATCCATAAGCCAGCTGTACTGTCATGATCCACGTCTCGGCACCGTATGTCATTACAGCTAGGACCATGGAGTAATTAATAAGAGGAGTGCGCCTTACGAAATGTGTATGGAAACTAGCGTGGCATTACGCGGGGTGAAACGAGGTACGCGGGATGGAGGGAAGATATTACAACCAATCAAAACACGGCATCGGCCAATCAAATAAGGTATCTTCTTTCTACTACACATTTTAGACTCCACACCAATTAAAACACGCCATTTGGACTCCGCACTGGGTAACGGGGACCGCTCCTTACGCCGGGTCCTTTTATATTTGGTTTGTGGGCAGGACGCAATGCGGCCCAAGTCAACTTACTAATACTTTTATAAAATCGTAGTTCAATGTCACTTTAACAACTGTGTGAATTTGTTAGTGGAACAACAAGTGTAAAATTTCGACAATTTCAAGGTGAAATTCGCCGCTTTTGTCGTCTTGAATTGTGAAATTTGATAGTTTTTCTAATCCACTACCAACTTCATACTATTACTGTAGTGATATTGAAATACTAAATAAAACAAAACAAACGCGTTCACGACCATTAACCCTTGCGGGGTAGTCAGAGGTTCAGGTTTCCATCTCCGCAATTGTGAAGGTAGTAATTCTAAGGACACCTCGAACCCACGTGTTAACCAGATAGTCAGTACTCAATGTGACAGGTGTAAATACTAATGTCCTTAAAAACATAAGTAGATTAGGGTGCCTGGTTTCAGGCTCTGCAGTAGTGGCGACGAGAAGAAATAACGCAGCTTCCCGAATGCTGCCCAGCTAAGCTTCACACATCTGGAAATCTCTCGCTCAAAACTATCCCTATTAACCGAAATATTTTGCCCCCTCCAGTCAATTCCTCATGATTGAGGATTGTGACTCCTCTGGAAATTTGACCTCTTAAAAGTGATCCTAGGTTCGATTCCCATCATTGTCATAAACGCTGAAGTGGAGATGGGCTGGTCACGTATGCAGAAGGACTGGTGGTCGCTGGAGCAAAAGTCCAAGAGTGGAGACCGCGTCTCAGTAAACGTGGTGAGGGGCGCCCCCCGGCAAGGTGGGAAGACGACCTGCGCAGGTTGGCCGGCATCGAATGGATGCGAACGGCCACTGACAGGGAGAAGTGGCGTCATTTGGGGGAGGCCTATGTCTAACAGTGGATTGATACAGGCTGATGATGACATATTCCAATAAATGAAATTTGTTTTTCATTTACGAACATAATTTCCAGTCGCTAATGATGAGGTAAATCATCGTGAGGTTACCTGCCTATTCCTCGGGATAGATGACTGCCAGTGCCTGTATACAGGGATACGGTATGCAACCTATCTCGATGGGTGCTGTCTTTAGTGAAACACGGGTTTTGAGTGGCTCATACCTAACAAGCCTGAAATTTCGGAGATGGGCACTTAACCCTTTGACTACCCCGCCACAATAAAAAAGGAAGTGTGTATACACAAGTCGTTAAGCTTAAGTTATTTGATTAAATATATTTTAGTTTTATCTATAAAGTTGTCAGAATGCTACAATACGTAAATGCATGATCTTATCAAAAATTACATACATAAATACTTAAATTCACGAGTCTACGTCCCTAACAGAATATTTATCCCACAGACCTCTATAGAGGTCTGTGATTTATCCCCATTTGTCCCGAACCTGACAGACCAGTTTCGCTTCATTGACACTCATACATCTTCTCATACACACTCAGCGGTTGTAGGTACAGGCAGCGATAAAAGTGCAGTCCCAGTAAATTTTTATAAGGTATAAGTTTAAAAGAACAAAAGACAATATTTTACATTTCAAAACTGGCGCCACTATGCATTGTCATGGCCACTATACGTTCGCGTGCTTCGAAATATTGTCTTTTGTTCTTATGAACGTAAACCTTATAAAAAGTTACTGGGACTGCATTTTTAGCGCTGAATGTACTTCTAATGTTATCTTTAACGTAACGTTAATTAAACTGTGGTTTAATTACTATGTTCATTAGTTATTTGTCTTACAAGAAAAGATTTTATATTGTATTTGTTTTGCATCAATGGGAACATTGAACGTTACTCGTACAATAAAGAAAAGAAAAGCCATCGTCTTTTATCAGTCCGTGATAATCTGGTACATATAAAATTGTAAGTAGCTAAATACTTCTCAAGGCGGGTATAGTGTGAAGAACAGAAGAGCATGTAAGAAGGTTAATAGGTGTGAGTGAAGCAAGAGATTTGTCACCCGTTCCAGGTGGCCTAATAGTCTCTGCCTATCCCTTTGGAATATAGAGGCGAGAATATATGTATGTATATAAATAGCATATATAATCAACGACCAGACTGGCAAGCAGAACTAAAGCGTAGTTCTTAACTCTGCCTCCACCGGGAATCGAACCCGGCACCTCACGATTAGCGTTCAGGCGGTTAACCGATCGCGCCACGGAGGTCGTCAAGATCTATGATTTATTTTAGTTCAGTTCAATCTCAGACATACATAAGTTAACACGTGTTTGATTTAAAAACGTGATTTTAACAACGTGTGTTTTAATAGAAAACGTGATTTAAATAACAACGTGAATCTGTTAATGTTTTAGTGAACTGTTAGTTTTGTGTTTTTTATAAAGTCGAGTTTAGTTTAAAACTGGTTTAACAAAATTAAGGTACATTGAACTCATATTTTTAGCTATAAGTTAAGACCGGTGTAACAAAGTCATTGAAAATTTGCCTCTTAAAAGTTTTAACGGTGAGGGAAAACATCGTGGGGAAACCTTCTTATCTCTCGGGATAGTTTATAGCCAGTGCCTGTATACGGCGATACGGTTCACTACCTATCACGTTGGGTACTGTCTTTAGAGAAACGCGGGCTTCGAGTGACCCATACCTAACATGCTTGAAATTTCGGAGATGGACACTCAAGCCTCTGAATATCCTAAATAAAAAGGGAAGTGTGTATACACAAGTCGTGAAGCGTATGTTCGTATATTAGAGGTTTTAAATTTTCTAGGTTCTAATGATTAATATGAATGAAATTTAATAATGAATATTTATTATAGTTATGAATATATATGAGTGAAGTGGAAGGGCGGTTACGTAGGGGCTGGCCTAATAAGACATATAACAGTCAGATAGACGCTTTATTGAAAAAAGGTGTCGTTAGGTGTACCTATAACCGCCGAGAGTGTATGAGAAGATGTATGAATGTCAATGAAGCGAAAGTGGTCTGTCAGGATCGGGACAAATGAGGATCCGTGATCTCTGCCTACCCCTCTACAGGGAATCAGGCGTGATGTGTATGTATGTATGTATGTATGGTTATAAAGTGTATGTTTATATACATACACAAACGTATGTATAGTACATACATACAAAACATCCTAATCTACTATCTATAAGTGAATGTAAGGTCATATCTTTCAAATAAGTTCAATGACCTGAGATTGGGATAAATATAAGATTACACATGATTAATAACTAACGGGACTTATCGCGTAAGTTTTTATATAATAAAATTATCTTTAATATTTATTGGGTTAGTAAAGGTAATTTTATTATATAAAAACTCGTTTTAACTCGTTCGAAAATCCCGTTAGTTATTAATCATGAGTATAAATCGCGAATCTCTTAAAACTATGTATAATTATAAGATTACAAATAATCATACGAACTATTTCGACGTAGCTCAGTTGTTTGGGGCTTGACTCTGTATCGAGGGTACAGGGTTCAAATCCTGTACCCTCAGCATGTACCAATGGAAATGAACTTTAATGAATTTTTATGTACATTTTCGTAATAAAAACACATTTACGAAATGCATCGAATTATACGGTGAGGGAAAACATCGTGAGGAAACCTATCTGTTCGACGAACATGTAATAGCGCTTGTAAATGGCGACATGGCTTACCACCTGTCACATTGAGTACTGACTAGGTCAACACGTGGGTTCGAGGTGTCCATGGAATTACTACCTTCGCAATTGTGGAGATGGAAACCTGATCCTCTGACTGCCCCGCAAGGGTTAATGGTCGTGAATGCGTTTGTTTTGTGTTTTTTACAATTAATCATACATATACATCACGCCCGTTCTCTGTAGAATGGTAGGCAGAGATCGTTGTATTGGTTTAAGCATATACATTTACGTTCGGGATAGTCAGAGTATTGGAGATATGAAAATATCTTCAAGGTCAGTTATTAGCATGTACATATATGAAATATTGGTGACAGGTTGCTAGCCTATCGTCCAATAGATTCTATATATGTGTAGAAGGAATATATTGTGAGTGATGTGGAAGGGCGGTTACGTAGGGGCCGGCCTAATAAGCCATATGACTGACAGATAGACGCCATATTGATAAAGGGTGACGTTAGAAGTACCTATAACCGCCGAGTGTTAGAGGTGTATGAGTGTCAATGAAGCGAAAGTGGTCTGTTAGGATCGGGACAAATGGGGATCTGTGATTGCCTACCCCACTACAGGGAATCAGGCGTGATCTGTATGCATGTACGTTAGATACAGGCTTTTTATGATATAAGTATTTACAATTCAACCCTTTTTTACAGCAAAATGAAGCTACTACAATTCGTGGTAGTTTTTATAGTATTCTACCAAAACGTAAATAGTTTACGAATCCTATCTATAATACCTACCATGACCAAATCTCACTATGCGACAAGTAGTAAGCTGCTTCTCAAATTGGCTGAAAAGGGACATGAAGTAAGTATTATTATTACATCACTACATAATATAGAACAAAGTCGCTTTCTCTGTCCCTATGTCCCTTTGTATGCTTAAATCTTTGAAACTACGCAACGGATTTTGATGCAGTTTTTTTAATAGATAGAGAAATTCAAGAAAAAGGTTTATATGTATAAAAACATCCATTAAATAGTGGAGTAGGCTTTATATTTTATACCCGTGCGAAGCCGGAGCGGGTCGCTAGTACATACTTAAATTCATCAATAATTCGACGTAGCTCAGTTGTTTGGGGCTTGACTCTGTATCAGTGGGTCGGTTCAAATCCCACTTTAGCATGTACCAATGGAAATTAAGTTTCGTGACTTTCTAAGTACATTTTCTTTATAAAAATACATTTACGAAATGTGTTGAATACTACGGTGAGGGAAAACATCGTGAGGATACCTACCTGTTCCCCGTATAGGTAATGGCTTACCACCTGTCACATTGAGTACTGACTTGGTCAACACGTGGGTTCGAGGTGGCCATAGAATTACGACCTTCGCAATTGTGGAGATGGACACCTGAACCTCTGACTACCCCGCAAGGGTTAACGGTCGTAAACGCGTTTGTTTAATTGTCTTTTTTATATATTCATTCTACGTCCCTAAGGGGAAAGACAGAGACGATCGCCACCTGGAACGGGTGACAAATCTCTTGCTTCTCTCACACCCATTAACCTTCTTACGTGCTCTTCTGTTCTTCACGCTACACCCGCCTTGAGAAGAATGTCTCCAATTTGATCTGTATAAGTTCTACGCGGGCTACCCCGTCCAACTCTACGTTCTAATATAATTATTTTATGTCTTAAGGCACAGTTACACCATTGTTCCGACAGTCTGGGACGCAAAAGAATGCTAACTAGCTGCCGTTCTTCTCGGCATGTCGTAGGAGGCGACTAAGGGTGAATGGAATCTATTGGGCGATGGGCTAGCAACCTGTTACTTATATTCCATTATGACATCACAGCCCCTATATTCATGCTAAAAGTGACCTAGGGATATTATTTCTCTCAGGTTTTGTCCACCCCGAAAGGGATTGAAGGACGTGAATGTATATATATATATATATATATATTTATATATATATATGTGTGTATATATATATTGTTAGTAGTTTAGTAACCACTTACATCGTGTCACAAAGAAATGTACACGATAATCACCTTTATCACATGCATCGAATACTACGATGAGGGAAAGCATCAACAAAACATCAACAGAGCGAAAAGGAATAAGACGTGAATGTACATGTATGTAAGTACAAGTACATGTAACAACGTATGTTTATTAATGTAAATTATACATGCACAGTCATTAATTATTACAGTCCTTGAATAGATAAAAGAGTAGGTATAGACTAACTCATTCAAACAATCATATCTCAAGTACTTACTTCTACATATACACTCTACTATCTGTCATTATCGTGCTAGTCTGGGACGTAAAAAGAATGCTAACTAGCTGCCGTTCTTCATCATGTCATAAACGACTTAGTAGCTAAGGGTAAACGAAATGTTATGTAGGTTAGCTATGAAAATATCATACCATATACATATATACCATACATTCACACCTACTATGATAAATTAAAGTATGCCAAAACAATGCATTTTATTCATTTTGGACATCATGTTTCATAGAGACATTTACAGCTTAAGACCTACACAATCATTATTTAAAAAGAAAAAGTGAAAATAGCAAGTTTATTTTTTCAAAGCAACCGGGTTCGATTCCCGTACTGGTTACAGTTGTTTTTTCAAAGAAAGTATAAATGCAGTTTTTATTTTTATCAAAATCGGTGACATGGTTCCTTAGAACAAATCTTCGTATCTATTATAGTTTCAGACTTTCCCATACTGACCGTTTTGAATGCGCCACCCTGTATAGTATAGTAATATTTGACGACCTCCGTGGCGCGATTGGTTAGACGCCGGTACGCTAATCGTGAGGTCCCGGGTTCGATTCCCGGTGGGGGCAGAGTTGAGAACAAGGCTTTTCTACTGATTTCCAGTCTGGTTGTAAATTATATATACTTTATATTTGTATTTATTTATATATATTTCCTAAATATACGTTGACTAGTAACCCTTAACACAAGTCTTAAATGAACTTACCAAGGGGCTAGTTCAATTGGTGTAATAATATCCAAATATTATTATTATTATATATCAGACAAACAAAGACAAACGCGTTCTCGACCATTTTTAACCCTTGCGGGGTATTCAAAGGTTCAGGTGTCCATCTCCGCAATTGCGAAGGTAGTAATTGCATGGCCACCTCGAACCCACGCGTTGACCAAGTCAGTAGTCAATGTGACAGGTCATAAGCCAAGACGCCATTTACATTAACTATTACCTGTTCGGGGAACATGTAGGTTTTCTCACGATGTTTTCCCTCACCGTAGTAATGAATCACAAGGACGTGAATGTATATGTTTTATATATTACTAGTGACCCGTTCCGGTTTCGCACGGGTATAAAATATATAGCCTACTCCACTATTTAATGAATGTTATTATACATATAAACCTTTCTCTTGAATCATTCTATCTATTAAAAAAAACCGCATCAAAATCCGTTGCGTAGTTTCAAAGATTTAAGCATACAAAGGGACATAGGGACAGCGAAAGCGACTTTGTTTTATACTATGTAGTTATATATTTTGATGATTATGTTACAGGTGGTCAGTATAAGTCCATATGAAGAGAAGAACCCACCAAAAACATTCACGTGGGTTCCTATAGAAATGAAATCGATTGCGGAAGCGAGTAAGTTATATACATACATATGTTTTTACATACATACATTGACGTGTGCATCTGGATTGAGGGCCCATTTTTCAAATATTGGACAATCGAAATGAAACTCACAGGGCATTTAGTAAAGAATTAGTAAAAACTATAGCATCTATTCTTAAATTTCTTAAACTTGAAACAAAAAAGTTATTGTCAAAAAACTGTGGCCCTCAATCCAGATGCCAGCATTTTCTAGATCTCGGAAAGTACGAATCCTGGGATAATGCTGTTTATTCGAGGATTTAGTAAAGAATTTCTTAAATAAATTAAGAAAATCTCAAATCTCAAAAATGCGTTAAATATAGGTTTAGGACGATTTTGCTATGGCCCTCAGTTCAGAGCTCGCTGACTTTTGGAATCATCAAAAGATGAACATTTCTATACAAAAAGACTAATGTAACTTATATTATCTTGAAGCTCCATGGCTCAATGAATTAGTAATGAAGAAATAACGATACAAAAGCGAATAGTTTAAGAGAAAATGAAATTTGAATTTTCATCTGACGTACAAACTGAGAGCCCTAAACTTTCGACGATATTGACTAAACTAAGCCATCTACACTAGCGTACATAAGGATGACTAATTTTACTATTTTTTTACTAAATCCGTGCAATATTTACATGCCTCTAAATATCACACTTTAAGAGGAAAATGATTTTGATTATTTATATAGGAGAAAATTCTGTAGGGTGACTATGTTATGTGTAAATATAAAAAAGTATTCGACGTCCCGAACCAAATACAAAGATACATATGAACCAAAGTAGCTAGGATTGGAGGTTAAATTGCCTACGCAAAGTCATCAAACACTTATCTATGGTATCTATTTTTGGTTTTCTTCCTTTTGTTTTCATATTTATGCTTTCTTTATACAGTCCTTAAAAATCAAATGCAATAAAATTCGTATTTCTAAGTAATTATTTTAAAATGTAAAACACTTTGATCTTAGACAAAAGGCCGAGAAGCGATAAAATGTATTTTAATTTTAATATATTTGAATAGTCCGTGCTTGACTTGCTGTTTTTATATAATTTTGACATCTGTCAGCTTGATTAGATGAGTGATGTTACATAATTTATTAATCGCCAATAATCGCCAGTTATTTATTGTACCATTGAATTTTTCGTACACCATATGGAACATGACAGATTGCTAGCCCACCACCCAATAAATTAATAATAATAATATTTGGACTCAATTACACCAATTGAACTAGCTCCTTGGTAAGTTCATTTAAGACTTGTGTTAAGGGTACTAGTGAACGTGGATTTAAGAAATATATAAAATACATATTATGTATAGATAAATACTTATATAGCATATATAATCAACAACCAGACTGGAAAGCAGAAGAAAAGCGTAGTTCTCAACTCTGCCTCCACCGGGAATCGAACCCGGGACCTCACGATTGGCGTTCAGGTGGTTAACCAATCGCGCCACGGAGGTCGTCAAATAAATTGCATTTATACCCAGCCCCTCAGTCAACATGCCAAGGATATCGGCTGCAGTCTAGCATTCTTTTTTCGTCCCTGCTAGAATGGGATATTTAGGCGTAATAAACCCCCAATTATCCATCTGTGCTACAATATACTACAAGAACACGTCAAATACTTGCATATACATATTTTATTTACACATAACATAGTCACCCTACAGAATTTTCTCCTATATAAATAATCAAAATCATTTTCCTCTTAAAGTGTGATATTTAGAGGCATGTAAATATTGCACGGATTTAGTAAAAAATTAGTAAAATTAGTCATCCTTATGTACGCTAGTGTAGATGGCTTAGTTTAGTCAATATCGTCGAAAGTTTAGGGCTCTCAGTTTGTACGTCAGATGAAAATTCAAATTTCATTTTCTCTTAAACTATTCGCTTTTGTATCGTTATTTCTTCATTACTAATTCATTGAGCCATGGAGCTTCAAGATAATATAAGTTACATTAGTCTTTTTGTATAGAAATGTTCATTTTTTGATGATTTCAAAAGTCAGCGAGCTCTGAACTGAGGGCCATAGCAAAATCGTCCTAAACCTATATTTAACGCATTTTTGAGATTTGAGATTTTCTTAATTTATTTAAGAAATTCTTTACTAAATCCTCGAATAAACAGCATTATCCCAGGATTCGTACTTTCCGAGATCTAGAAAATGCTGGCATCTGGATTGAGGGCCACAGTTTTTTGACAATAACTTTTTTGTTTCAAGTTTAAGAAATTTAAGAATAGATGCTATAGTTTTTACTAATTCTTTACTAAATGCCCTGTGAGTTTCATTTCGATTGTCCAATATTTGAAAAATGGGCCCTCAATCCAGATGCACACACATAGACACTTACCTAATGGGAAACGCAACGAAAATCGTATATTTTGTTACATCGAATTCATATATATCCCCGTCATCCCTTCCTAGTCTACGACGTAAAAAGAATGGTAAGTAGCTGCCGTTCTTCCCGGCATGTTATAGGAAGCATTTAAGGGACTAAGGGTAAATATAAAAATAATATTTTAGTCGAAGGATAACCTGTCAATGTGCCATATGATTTCACAACCATCACTCATTAGCATATGGACAGAACCACGAACTAAATATAAAGAGGACCCGGCGTAAGGAGCGGTTCCCGTAACGCGGTGCGGAGGCCAAACGGCGTGTTTTAATTGGTGCGGAGTCTAAAAATGTGTAGTAGAAAGGAGATACCTGATTTGATTGGAAGATGCCGTGTTTTAATTGGTTGTAATATCTCCCCTCAATCCCGCGTACCTCGTTTCACCCCGCGTAATGCCACGCTAGTTTACATACAAATATTACGTAAGGCCCACTCCTCTTATTAATTACTCCATGGACAGAACCTAGGAGATATTATATCTCCCAGATTTTGTTCACACCGAAAGGGATTAGAGGGCGTTAATGTATATGCATGTCTTTCGCCTCTTACTTACTCCTATAAACCTACTCATATATGCTGTTCTGTTCTGCACTGTACATGACCACCTTGAAAGGAATGTCTCCAATATCTCTCTCTAAAAATGAAGTGAAAATATTAATAATAATGAAGTGATATAAAATGTCTTTTTATGTTCTTGTCAAATGTTAGTAAGGTTCCCAAGACACTGAGAAGATTCCCCCTCTGAATAACAAACTGTATTCTATTATTCTTCTTATAAACTTTATCGCTTTTCTTTTCCTTATAAATGTATACATTTGATGAGGTTAGCCGCCCGAACGCTAATCGTGAGGTACCGGGTTGGATTACGCTTTTCTACTACTTTCTAGTCTGGTCGTTGATTATATATATATATATATATATATATATATTATATATACTTTTGTTAATCCACTAACAACATCACATTATTACTGAAGTGATGCCTTAATGACATGCCGAGCGATGTCGCAGTAAGCATGAATGCAATTGGGCCTATGGTCAACACGTGGGTTGGAGGTGACCATAAAATCACTTATTCAATTATGAATATGGACACACGACCCTCTAACTAACCGGCAAGGGTTTATGTTTATAAAAGTGTTGGGCGTAAGCATTATATATGAATATTTTTGATAGACTCTCGATTTTGTTTTACAAAAAGGACGAACGTATTCACGACCATTCATCCTTGCGGGGTAGTCAGAGGTTTAGGTTTTCCATTTCCACAATAGCGGAGGTAGATATTCTATGGCCATCTTGAATTTACGTGTTAATCAGATAGTCAGTTCAAGTATTAATACCTGTTCGGGAATAGGTAGCTTCCCTCACGATATTTCCCTCACCGTAGTATTCGACACATTACGATAATGTACATAGTAAATCATTAAACTTCATTTCCATTGGTACATGCTCAAGCGGGATTTGAACCCTGTACCCACTGATACAGAGTCAAGCCCCAAACAACTGAGCTACGTCGAATTTATATTTAATATATATTTCTATTTAAATATTGTAATTTTGTTTTCAGTACCTGAAATAGAACACTACACGGCACCGGCAGCTTCTTCATTTCTAAAAAGCCAAAAACGTCTATGGGAGTTTACAAGAAAAATCTCAACCTACATTGTCAAACTAAACAAACTCAAAACATTCATTGAAGAAGATCATTCAAAATTCGACCTGATAATCGCCGAAGACTTTTTCCAACAAGTTTTCTACACGTTTGCCTACAAATACAAAGCTCCCTTGGTTCTTATTTCAACCTTCGGTCAGGGACATTATATAAATGAGTATCTAGGGAATAGTTTGGAAATATCTTACGTGCCCCACGAGTTTTCCGGTTTATATGGGGAGTTAGACTTTATTTCTAGAGTTAAAAACTTCATTTACACAATGACAGATATAATTGGCAGAAAGTATTACAGTTTGTCCTATCAGAATGAACTAGCTAGAGAGGTTTTCAAGAATCTTGGTGAGATACCTCCAGTGGAAGATTTAGAAAGAAACGCGTCGTTGATTTTGATAAATTCGCATTTTTCTCTAGCGCTTATCAGGCCTTATTTACCTAATATGATTGATATAGCAGGCTTACATTTGGATGAAGTGAAACCTTTGGAACAGGTGAGTTGATAGAAAATCATATGAATACATACATACAAATCATGCCTGAATCCCTGTAGGCAGAGATCACCGATTCCCATTTGTCCCACTGACAAACCACTTTCGCTTCATTGACACTCATACATCTTTTCGTACACACTCGGCGGTTATAGGTATTCCTAATGTCACCCTTTTTCAATATAGCGTCTATAGGACTGTCATATGTCTTATTGGGCCGGTCCCTACGTAACCACCCTTCCACTTCACTCACGTATATTCCTTTTGTCAATCTGCTATTATTCATCCGCATAACATGTCCAAACCATCGAAGAATGCCCTTTTCAATCAAGTCACTACATCATCTTTCAAACCGCAACCTTCTCTTATCACACTATTTTTAATTCTATCATTCAATGTCATAATGGATATAATAGCTCATAACTCCCTTTGAAGCATGAATATTTGGGTTGTGATGTTATATGGAACATTGTTGACAGGTTTCTAGTCCATTGCCTTACTGATTCCATTATGTTCCATTATATTAATATTCTAGTCCCTTATTCGCATCCATGATATGCCGGGAAGAACGGCAGCTAGTTAGCAGTCTTTATACGTCCCAACTATCTAAGGACACTTATAATGAAGTTCTTTAGTTTTTATACATTTTTAACTGCAGCAAGGAACTAGTTCAAAAGTCAAAGTCAATTTTTTTTTTCAAAATAAGTACATGTACTTACATTATATTCAATGAAAGTCAAAACATTTGCCTGACACTGGTTGTCTCTTAGCATTGATATCCTACCGTTGGTTCGGAAGCCCTGGCTCGGAAAAAAACCAACACGAAACTCCTGCTTTCAGGATTTTTTGCCCAGTGCCAGTTTAAAACAAATTAAAAAAGAAACATTTGTGATTATTTTTGCAGACATAGCTTTGATGTTCAATTGGTGTAAGATCGTCCTACAATATATATAATATGAAAAGTTTGGAGATCCCAGGGCTGGAGCATTTTTCTCTCAGAGAATTAGCTTGGCTATTCAGAGGGGAATGCTATCAGTGTCTTGGGAACCCTACCACCCTCTGACAGCGATGATTATAAAAATATATTCTGTGTAATTTAATTTTTATTTCTACTTTAAATTTATAGTTTTAATTTCTTGTTTAATTCCTACAATATTATATTGTATGTATTTATTCTTTTTCAGCCCTACAAAACAATTCTAGACAATGCAAAGAAAGGCGCAGTTTTGTTCAGTCTAGGCTCAGTGGTAGAACTATCTAAGCAACCTGAGGAATTCATTGATAGTACTCTGGAAGCATTGAGTGGGCTGGATCAAGAAGTCTTTGTTAAATGGAACTCAGATGATACTATTCCTCTTAAGCCTGATGTTAAGAATATCCATGGGTTTAAATGGATGCCACAAAATGATATATTAGGTAAGTAGTAGTAAGATTGACAAAAGAAATATATATAAGTGAAGTGGAAGGGCGGCTACGTAGGGGCCGGCCTAATAAGACATATAACAGTCAGATAGACGCTATATTGAAAAAAGGTGACGTTAGGAGTACCTATAACCGCCGAGTGTATGAGAGGATGTATGGATGTCAATGAAGCGAAAGTGGTCTGTCAGTGGGACAAATGGGGATCCGTGATCTCTGCCTACCCCTCTACAGGGAATCAGGCGTGATGTGTATGTATGTATGTAGTAGTAGTTGAATTTTTTTTGATAACATCGTGAGGAAACCTGCTTTTTTCTCGGTATAATTAGCCAGTACCTATATACGGCGATACGGTTCACTGCCTATCACGTTGGGTGCTGTCTATCTAGTGAAACACGGGCTTTGAGTGACCCATGACTAACATGTCTGCGGAATTCCTGAGTTGGGTACTCAAGTCTCTGAACCCGCCACAATATTTTTTTATTTAGGAAATATAACAGAAATGAACATAGAAGATAAATATAATGAGGATACATAAGAAAATAGATGCGCTCATTTCCATAAATATGTCTCACAAAGAACACAAAATGATAATGTGAAAAAACTAAACTGTAAATAATATTTGATGATGATAAATACTTGCTTAAACACCAATTGATTAACTAATAAAAAAGGGAAAGTGTGTACACTTGTGTAATACAATCGTGAAGCGCATGTTAAGTTGTACTATTTAATGGATGTTATTACACATATAAACCTTCCTCTTGCATCACTCTATTTATTTAAAAAAACCGCATCAAAATCCGTTGCGTAGTTTCAAAGATTTAAGCATACAAAGGGACATAAGGACAGAGAAAGCGACTTTGTTTTATTCTATGTAGTGATGTTGTATCTATGATCAATTGAAATCTTATATCTTTATCGAAGGTCATTGAACGCAGTTGAAAGACATGACCTTGATTGATTTAAATTCACCTATAGATAGTAGATTAATATGTATGATTTATATGTATGTAGGTATTATATGTCTATTTTTATATACATACACGCCTGATTCTCTGTAGAGGGATAGGTAACGATCACGGATCCCCATTTGTCCCGATCCTGACAGACCACTTTCGTAATTTGTTTGTATGTAAGTATAAGGAATATATATGAGTGAAGTGGAAGTGCGGTTACGTAGAGGCCGGTCTAATAAGACGTATAACAGTCAGATAGACGCTATATTGAAAAAAGGTGACGTTAGGTGTACCTATAACCGCCGAGAGTGTATGAGAAGATGTATGAATGTCAATGAAGCGAAAGTGGTCTGTCAGGATCGGGACAAATGGGGATCCGTGATCTCTGCCTACCCCTCTACAGGGAATCAGGCGTGATGTGTATGTATAAGAAGGTCGCTAGTAGTGGCTGGATGAGGGCCACGAATGATCGTGTTTTGTACCGTACCCTTGGAGAAGCCTACGTCCAGCAGTGGACTGGTATAGGCTGATTGATGAAATTCGACGTAGCTCAGTTGTTTAGGGCTTGGCTCTGTATCAGTGGGTACAGGGTTCAAATCCCGCTTGAGCATGTACCAATGTAAATGAATTTTAATGAATTTCTATGTACATTTTCGTAATAAAAACACATTTACAAAATACATTGAATTATACCGTGAGGGAAAACATCGTGAGGAAACCTACCTGTTGGTCGAACAGGTAATAGTTAGTGCTTGTAAATGTCGACATGGCAGACCACCTGTCACATTCAGTACTGACTATCTGGTTAACACGTGGGTTCGAGGTGTCCATAGAATTACTCCCTTCGCGATTGCGGAAATGGAAACCTGAACCTCTGACTACCCCGCAAGGGTTAATGGTCGTGAATGCGTTTGTTTTGTTTTGTTTATGAAATATAATCTTGTTTTTTCCAGCTCATCCAAACTTGAAACTTTTTGTCACTCACGGAGGATTACACAGCACATTAGAAGCAGTACATCATGGCATACCAGTCGTATGCATTCCATTCTTTGGTGACCAACCGTTGAATTGCGAAAAAGCATCCCATTTAGGCTATGGCATATACAATAGAAACATTACGCTGTTAGGAAAAGATATGAAGACAATTATCAATGATGAAACATACGGGAATAAAGCTAAAGAATTGTCGAAAGTTTTTAATGAGAGACAGGTAAAACCTCTAGACAATGCCATCTATTGGATCGAGTATGTAGCTAAGTTTAAAGGTGCGGAGTTTCTGAAATGTAAAAGACGGAATATGTATTGGTTCCAATATGGCTATTTTGATATTTATGGATTTGTTTTAGTTGTAGTTTGTGTAAGTTTTTGGGTTTTGAGGAAGATTTTTTCGTTAGTTTTGGGTCTGTTCAGAAAAAATGTGAATGGTTTTAAGAAAGTAAAGAAAAATTAGTTTATGTTTGTATGTGTATTTACGTCTGTAAATGAAAATAGATAAAGATATATAACCTATATACCTGTGTTGATTAAGAATTAAGAAACGTATTAAAGTTGAAATTGAAAAAGCATAAAAATTGTTAAATATTATGCGTTCACTGAGTAACGTCATTGATGTTTTGTTTTGATTATATTTTTGTTAGCAGTTTTTTAACCTTAACCGTGACGATGCACATGATTCCATAAGCCGCGCTTGTGAAATTGAGGTTCAAAAATTTCGAGGTTTAAAATCCAGTTAGATCTAGGAATATTTACAAAAATACAATTTAAATCCTATTAAACATATTGTTTTGAGCGGTTCTCGAATGGCGACCGCGTCTCGGTAAACGTAGTGTGGGACGCCTCTCTGCTAGATGGAGCGATGACCTGAAAAAGGTCGCTGGTAGTGGTTGGCTGAGGGCCACGAGTGATCGTGTTTTGCGTACCCTTGGGGAGGCCTACGTCCATATTGGACTGACATAGGCATTGATTGAAACAAATTGTTATTTTATATGTTTATTTAATAATATGTTTATTTTCGTTACTGATTCTTTTATTTTGTAACGTTAAATTTGTAACATTTATGTATGATAAGCCCACATTTACTCAGTGAACGTTTAATACACTCATTGTCATTGTTGTAAATAAAATTGTAAACGTTGTAGCGAGATAAATGGTCGTTAGAGTATGATCTTGATAATGAAATACTTTTGGATCTTATATGGAAAGATAAATACTACAATAATTTTTTGTACCTCATATATCATTAAAGGCGACTAGGATTGGAGATTGATGGAATCATTTGAACTCTAACCTCTGTTGCAAATGATATATGCCATCACAATCTTGTGTTATGGTAAGATTAAGACAAATGCGTGCATGACGATAAAGAATTGCGAAGTAGTCAGGTGTTCAGGTATCCATCTTCGCAATCGCGAAGGTAAATAGCCACCTTGAACCCACGTGTTGACCAGATAGTCAGTTCTCAATGTGACAGCTAAGCCATACCGTTGTACTGTGTAGAGAAAGAGGTAGGCTTCCTCACGATGTTTTCCTTCACCGTTGTATTCTGCTTCACAAACTTTATTATGGATAGAAAATGTGTTCGTTGTTATGTCCATTTTAAAAAGAGATTTAAGGACGTGATTATAAGTTATGTATTAGTAGAACGTTAAACTGAAAAGAGAATAAAAAAGAAATGAAACAACGCATCTGGTGTTTTATTTTTCATTTTATTTCGTATTTTGCCTTTTACAGATTTCGATAATCATATGCCATGCATTATAACTATTACATTATTTTAATATTACTGATTGTTGAAACGTAGAACTTTGAAAGCAAATCATTAATTTTAACAAAACAACAATTCGTGAATCACGCAATCAAAGGCTTTGACAAAGTCTCAAAAAATAACTTATTCAAAAATTATGAAAATATTTTTGAAACTGCGGTTTAACAAAGTAATAACAAATATTTGATTTGCAATTTGTGATCACAAATGCATAAAAACAACAGTTTTGCATAAAGACAAATAACATTTAACAAAGTCATCAAAAAGTTTTGTAATAAACATACTTCGTCTCCACAAAATAACAAGTATTTGTAAATTAAATAATAACATTACAAACTTAACCATTTAGACTTAAGCAGTATGCATATAGATTTGTTTTAGTTTCTGTATTTCTGAAGCAACTTATATAGTGTATTTTACGTGCTATTTCCATATTTACCTAGCCTAAGCCTAATCTAAACTTCCACAGATAAATAAAATAAAAAACAGCCGAAATATTAGGATATAAAAATTAGGAAAAATATGTTTTTTCTTAGGGGCACGTTACATCTTATTTTATGAATTTTCACTACTTTTTGGTTGTATATTGTAAAAATTGCATAAAATATACAAAAAATGGGCAATCACTAACACGTTGTGGTCTTTAAGTTCGAAAAATCACATCTTCTTTGTTCCGAACAAAATGGTAATTTTCAATTGAAAAGTTTATTTATTGGGTATTCACCGATACGTTTCAATTTGTCTTCAAAACAGTACATAACAATAATGAAAAAATGGCGGCGATATTATACTAAAATAGCATAATATTCACGCAAATGATTATTAAAATACTTGATGAAGCAAGTAATATAAACAAAATATTACGCAGAAATTATTTACGCATAAACAATTTTATGTATGTATAAGACAAATTGTACGCAATGGTTTGGAAACATGAAAACCAATAACGAAATTGGATGAAAATTTAATAGTTTTCAAAGTATTAAACGAGTAATATATATAAATAGAAATTTCCACAAGAAGATTAAAGTTACTTTGAAATAAAAGTATGTGTTTGCCAATCAAATGCAATATTAAGAACAGTATACAGTATTTTCAGATAGAACAAAATTAATTTGGAGTATTTTCTCTTCAATATTCTTGTGAAAAACTCTCACAGATCAATAACAGCTCGCTTATAACAACAAAACGGTCTAACCACATCAAAATTGCTCACATAGTCTTCTTAGTTATTAGAAACATTAATTTAGATTAATAAGGTACATGGTATACCACAGCTTGATTGTTCACTCGTCAAACTTCTAAGATCTTGCTCGCGCATTCGATAGTGTTAACCACTGATGTCTTATACAAAGTTTTGTATCAAATGCGGTCTAAAGCCATGCTATATTTAGATATATACGACGTGAACAATCCGGGTATAAAGGGAAATAGCATAGTAGCAGATAGGACAACATACATAGGCGGAAAGATTACATCTTCCACCCGTGTTTCCGTTTATAACAATGTACAACATGATGATATGTAATAGACGAAGAAGTTGATTCATATGCCATAAAGGTATTTATGCTTTTTGTGTTCAAAATAGAGTAAATGATACTGTATATTGGCAATGACCTTAAAAGCCTTCATTACATAAATAAATTATTAATGTTGTATGTATAGTTTAAACAGTTAGTTCAGATAAGTTAATTTAAGAACAAGTTTTGGTAATATTGTAATAGTAATTCTTAAGATAAAGATAAGTGATGGCCAATCATATTAACCTAATATTTGTTGGAAACTGAAAACTACTGTTTATATTTGAAAGATCTAAAATAAGCGTTCAAATAATATTTAGAATACTGCAGGCATTTTGTTATAGAATCTTCATGATACTTGCTGCTAAAAGCAGTATGACTAAGACATAATCATCATGTAAGTACAATTTTATAAATGGAAACTTAGCTTGTAATGATGATTCGTTGATTTGTGTTGTAGATTTAACGCTATGCGTGCTCATTCTAACTTTATTAGTGGTTGAATCTATCAACAAATCATCATTTATAAAGAGACGAGAATGTTCTGGATTTTTACGTTTAGTAAAAACTGTGTAAATTTTACTCCGTATGCTATATTTTAATATTAAAGCAAAGCTTACTCATATAATGAATGGAAAATATAAACATAAAATTCTACCTAAATTTCCATTTTTATTCTGAAAGTCTTCTTTGATGAATAAATAATACAATGTCTGTACAATTGCAGCTGTATGCTTAACTTATTACAGATAGATTCATTAAATACCTGTATGTATATTTATTTTGCATGATCCGAGAAAAGATACCATACAGTTGACTGTCATATTAGAGTACCCGCCACATAAGGTGGCAGTAGCCAAACTTGGAACTAAATTTGACGTTTCCGCCATTGCGTGTTATTTTGTATGAAAGGTAAATTTAGTATTACCAGCGTTGTGTTTTTTGCCCACTCTTTGTAATTTTTATGTTTGTTAAGGGTGATTATAATAAATTGATTTCTGGAGTTTCTTGTTAGTTCTTCTCCAAGGGTCTCCGCTGAACTTCTTCTTCTCAATCGTTACGCTCTTATCAGAGCGGTCGTGGTCTTCATGACGTGGCATCTTGAGCAGCCGAAATGGTTGGTGAACTAACCTCGGTAAAAATATGTAAAGACAATGCTCAGTGCCATGTTTGAAATAGTTTTTTTACATACATACATACACATCACGCCCGATTCCCTGTAGAGGGGTAGGCAGAGATCACGGATCCCCATTTGTCCCGATCCTGACAGACCACTTTCGCTTCATTGACATTCATACATTCTCTAATACACTCTCGGCGGTTATAGGTACTCCTAACGTCACCTTTTTTCAATATAGCGTCTATCTGACTGTTACATATATGTCTTATTAGGCCGGCCCCTACGTAACCGCCCTTCCACTTCACTCATATATATTCCTTTTGTCAACATATAGTTTTTTTAATTTGTACTTAGATCATAAAATAACTTTCAAAGAGAGCTTATGATAGGGCCTATTTTGAATAAAAATATTTTGACTTTTGACTTTGGTATATTAATTTGTTTTATTTGAGTTTATAGCTCTGCAACCAAAGATCGTTACAAATGAAACCTCAATATAATGTATCGAGCCGTATGGCACAGTGAGTGCTAGTTTTGGCGTGTTTACTGGCAACACTGGATTACGCGACTGTGGCGACGCCTCCAACTGCCACCTTGTGTGGCGGGTACTCTACAACTAATTTTCAGTATTATTGAAAGGTTTCAATCCGTCAATCTATTGCTAGAGATTTATGTGTTTATACACCGTAAGACCCTAGTTTCTTCCCATCACCATTTATACCTACTGAAACTACTGGATGAAAATACACGTTGAATTCATGCCCAATATCAATGCCGTTCAAATGCCAGAACATTCTCGGCGCCCCTCACAAACCTTCATCGACAAATAAAAAAGAAAACTTCCATCTAGCATTACATGAAAATAAAAACGACTACAAGTACATCGATCTATTGCATTTTTAAAATATATTTATTGCTGTTTGTTCTCATTTTGTTGGCGTTACTCGTAGACTGAAGAGTTAAGCCTCCGACATGAGTGTTTTTATCTTAAAAATACCTTCTTTCGGCATAATTCTACCATTTATTGCAAATTTTAAACAAACTTTGCAACTTATTATAAAATAAAAGATATTGCACTTCGAAACACCATCTATGAAATTGAGAAGGAACTAATTAGACTTTTGTCTAATTAGTGTTTCGTATTTCAACTAGATGTCGCTAGTGACATGTTAGTTTTGAGGGTATCATTATCAATAAAAGTAGCTGTTTCAATTAGGGATAGTCAGATAAATGAATGAACATTGTTAAAACATTTCACTTCAATTTTTAAGACAAAAACACTACAGACGGCTGTAAAAACCAACTAAAAACTAAAAATGAGACTAGAAATGGTTTCAATGTACGTTTGCTATGCGAAAAAGATAAATTTCATTGAACCTATTAATTTTTCGTGTACAATCACCTCTTTAGGGATATAATATCTCCTTAGTTCTCATATATAATATGGGCAAACAATCTTAGTTCTTCTTAAAAGATGTTTATTTATCTACCCGTTAGAGACAAAAGGAATATCAAGCGTTTAAAGATATCACCAATGCAACGAATAGTGTGGTGTGTCTATTGTAGTAAGATTTGGATGTAGCAAATCTTTGTCCGTATTCCTTAGCTGTTAAAAAAAGTTTAAAATTTAGCCAAAACTCTTACAAGCCAGAATAATAATAATCTTTATTTCATATTAAATTGTTACAGAATTAATTGTTAATATGAATCTGAACTTAACCTGTATTTCGGGTCACAGAGCTTCGGGAACTCAATGAAAAGATACAACTTAGATACAATGAAGAATTTAGGGCTGGAGCATTTTTCTCTCAGAGAATTAGCGTAGCTATTCAGAGGGGGAATGCTATCAGTGTCTTGGGAACCCTAACACCCTCTGACAGCGATGATTATAAAGATATTTTCTATGTAATCTAATTTTTATTTCTACTTTAGGTTTATAGTTTTAATTCCTTGTTATATTGTGTATAATAAATAAAATGGAGAATACAATATTTGAATTTTCATCGTCTTCTCTTTGTGTAAAAGTAAGACATCTTAGTCGCATAGCAAATATACATTGTAATATTAATGAGATCTTTACATTTGGAAAACACACGAACTTTTAGTAAGGATTGGAGCTAAAAATTGTATTCATGTTCGCGAGTACTAAGAAAAAACTGTCTGTTTTGTTTCATCTATGCCATATCCAAAATATTTTGAGTTTTACATGGTTTAAGCATTGCTTAGTTTTATGATGGTCTTATGGTCGCACCACATCCAATGTTTATCAGAAGTCAGTACCTTATGTGACTGATCTTGGTCTTGTTTTAAAACATAAATAAGTATCCTTATTATATTTTCGTACATCGAGAACAGATATCATACTACGGTGAGCGAAAACACTACCTGTTTTCTCAACAAGTTATAGTTAGTGCTTGCAAATTGCGACATGGCTTACCACCTGTCACATTGAGCACTGACTATCTGATCTACACATGGGTTCGAGGTGGCCATAGAACTACTACCTCTGCAATTGCGGAGATGGAAACCTGAACGGACTACCCCGCAAGGGCTGTGATCGAGAACGCGTTTGTCTTTTTTTTGTTTTGTAATACAGATATCTTTGCTCCAATCCAAACGTCAGTTATCTTCAAAAAGCTTGGCTTACTAGGGGTTACCATCCATATAAAATTTATATAATAAATCTCATTACTGACTTACGAATTAATGATAGGTTTTTAACATAATTGGTGTTATATTCTGACACTTAATTATATTAAATTGAGTATAAAATACAACTGAATAGTCTAAGGACAAATGAAATTTAAAAGAACGGAACAAAATCATCGAATTTCATAATTCTATCTAATTAATAAGCTTAAAGTAAGGTTAATATAATTATAATTGTATAATTTCTATCATTAATTCACCTTACGTCTAAATTTTTGTTTCTTAACGCTAAAATATGAATATTTTGAATTTATCTAACTATGAGATAGTTTTAGCTGTCAATTTTTCTATAATTATTTCAATCTTTTCCATCTTTATTATCAATAGCGCTTTTTAAATTAGTCAGAGCAACTATTAGATGACGAAAACAATATAAAGATTAAAAAAAAGAACTATTTTTAGATGCTTTATGACCACCAGACCTAATTTAGAAGGTCCCAAAGATTTTAAGCAAAATTTAACTGGAATATTCCTTCTTCTTTTAACGCGGTTTTGGAGTGATAGGTCTTTGGAGATCTTAATAAAAGAATAAAGTGTAAATTATGGATTAATACTCATCAAATTAGGTAACCTGACTGTTGTTAACTCATTTAACTTTATGGCTATTGTTGTAGAGAACTTTAAAATTGAAATAACCACAGAAACAAGACTCGCTAATATCTCGTCGAAATTGATCTTATTTCTAAATATGTCATACATAAGGCAACATGCCCAAATTACAATCTAGAACGAACTTAGCTTATTCTTAGCCTAAAATATAATATATGTTTTGAAGGAAGTACATATTTTAACAAGAAGGCAAGTAAACCGCGTAGGTTTATTAAAAATATCTGTCACGTGACAGTTTGTTTCTTACCTACGTTCTTTCTACTCCAAAGCATTTAGTATAGTATATAGCCATTATTATGTATCTTTCCCATTAAAATGCGTTATAATTAGGTATATTAATATTATTTTTAATCCTAGATTCATGCTAAATTTTACTATCTATTCATTTTCGACTAGTTTTGATATATATTACAAAAATACGCTTGATACGGCGTTGTCTCCACAAAAACGGATTTCTGTGCGTTAGGACTGTCAAGATTGACAGCTGTCAGTTGACGTTTAGTGTCAAAGCTTGTGCACTGACGTCTCGAATTGTCTCCGACAACGTTTATAAGGTCACCTCAGACGCTAGTGATTGGATCACTACCTAAATTTGACATTGAATCGAATTGACCAGAATTGTAATTTCGTATCGATTTTGATTCTCCAATCGATAAAGACCATCTTCAATAACAAGCTGTAAAGAATTTGTAAAAAGCTGTGGTCGAACCTATCAATAATATACTATTATCGAAAACTAGCGATATGTATTTTATAACGACGAACACACTTCTACTTTCTATTTGAATCGATGCTTGAATAATCGAATAGATCGTTCAACTTGAATCGATATCAAATAGCAAAGAAGTGGGTATGTCTGTAGCAGTTTGAAAGGAACAGAAACTAAGAATAAAATAAAAAAACAAAAAACCGAGCCACAACACCGAAATTCACATATAAAATATTGGTTTATATAAAATATATCATTTAAAAATATCTTTTTCCATATATAAAGGTGGCAACGTTAAAACTTTTCAAAAAAACATCAAGTAGCTAATTTTGACAATACATATTCAATCATAGATTTAGGGTTTTAGAAACTCTATCCCTAGTTAGTCAGATTTTTATAGAAATTACAAAAGTACAAACACTGATGCCACGGCGTTTGAACTTCTTGTTATTCCGTCGCCATGGTTACACCAACGCCAGCCGCTGCAACCGAAGAAAAACGAAATCGAATCTTTTTTATATTCGGTTCGTTCCAGTTGAGGATCCAAATATAATCCCAAAGCGAACATATTTAGCCAGTTTGGCACCACCACTAACTAAACATTCTGCCAAAAATATATTTGTATTTACAACTTTCACTGAGCTGCTGACTTTGTTGACTAACCATAGACGACTGTAGATCAATTTTTTCAGAAGAACTTTTCATGTTACTATTTGTGAGACCAGATGTTGAAGAACACTAAAATATGACTGCCGATTTCTATAAAAATCTGACTAGTATAAGTTTTTGATATTCTTGGATGTATGAAATGACATAAAGAACCATATCATTTCTCTATTAAACATTACTTTTCTTTTGATTGATGGTAGAATGTTAGTCCATCGGAAACTTTAATCTACATACGATTTATTTTTTTCAAATGACCTGGGCCCACGTTCACAAATGTTTTAAGCCGAATCATAGTTCAATAGCACTTCAATATTAATGTGAAGTTTATAGTGAATTGGCAAAAGTGTTCAATTTCACAATTTCATTGCTGCTAGCAAAAGTTTCACTAACCACTTCACACTATTACTGAAGTTTGAACGATTTTACAAAAAGCATTAGAAGACTTGTGACCCTGCAAAGATGAAAATAGTAATTTACGCTTTGGTATAGGAATTTGATTTCGGAATATTATCGAGATATGTAGGTACTTCTACTCATTAGTAGAAGAATATTTATCATTTCATACATCCAACAATATCTTAGAAGTTCAACCGAAATTTATAAACAGCTCTAACAAACAAAGTTCAGTTAAGTCACGTCACAAAACTACAGTAAAACGCCTTAATATAGAACAATAAATATATCATATATTCGACTAAGGTTATCCTTTATATAAGAAATATATTTTGAAATTTCATAGATTTGTTAGGTCACGCAATGTAAGGAACCATTTTTTGTGAAGTCAAACATTTTTCGTGAAAAATCTTCCATATTGTTTTGCGAAAGAATGTAATAAACGAAATACTGTAAAATTGTGAAGAAGGTATCTATATGTCGATATTACTGTAAAATAAGACCCTCTTTTGAAGTATAAGAAGAAATAAAGGTATGCCAAGGTCAGTAAAATGGTGTATAATGACTTACATATATATATTCAGGTCTCTAAATCCCCAATGGTAAACGTAGTGTGGGGCGCCCCCCGGCAAGGTGGAAAGACGACCTGCGCAGGTTGGCCGGCATCGAATGGATGTGAACGGCCACTGACAGGGAGAAGTGGCGTCATTTGGGGGAGGCCTATGTCCAACAGTGGATTGATACAGGCTGATGATGATGATAATGATGATGAAATCCCCAATGGATAAGGAAGAGACGATCGATCGCCACGTGGAACGATCCTGACAAATCTCTCTTGCACACACATCCATAACATTATCTTTGATATATACTACGATAGCAATTCTAATTCTTTTTGAATTGATGCTATGACTTCTTTGTTTGCCCTACATTGCATGACCTAATTTTATTATTTTTCCCGACAGGATTATTTGGTGTTCTTCTCGAGTTTTAACATATCATTTATTCATAACACAACCATCAGTATAATAGTAATTTTTTATACTATTTTACATAATATTGAGTTTACATAGAAGCACAACACTTTAGTGTAATTATGGTGTAAACGAAATAACATGAATCTGGATGAGTAGGTGGATAAATCCAATTCAATCCATTGATATTCAGTAAGAATCAAAATTTTGATTCTAGACAAGACAGTTTCAATTGATACTAAGTAGGTATCAACACGTTGATTCTTAATGTTAGTTTTTTGTCTCAATTCTTCATTTCAGTAAGTCTTGCTAAGTTTTGAATTGAATTTATCCTCTACTTTGAAAGAAAACCCAAAATATAAAATGGACGTATGAATTATGAAGACTGTTCGACAATAAGAAAGTAAATTTGACTCAAACACATACTTTGGCATGAATTATCTTATCCTACGCATATGTCATAATATCTGACTACAATATTCTTAAATATAATTTATCTATTATATTTTCTACATATTGAGACTAGTTCTTAGTAATATATCGTTAGTCACCCATCACAATACTTTACCGTCTTACTCACTGTTTGTGTGTCCTAAAAAATCTGTTTAAAAATTTCTCACTCGCATGATGTGATCCTTTTAGACTATTCTAGAAATTTCTACGAATACATGCCTCCAAAAACTACGTTTGTTTTAAAAACTAACCTTAAAATTAACATGTGCTTTCACATTCAATCATTCAACCGCAACTCATGTTAATACGTCAAAATCTCTGACGTTACGTAACTGACAGACACACGTATAACTGACAGATGAATCTGTAACTTTTAGACGTGTTGAGTAGTTTTTGACGTAAGAAACTTGAGTAATAGGCTAATAGCCTTCACAATAAACAGTTTATTCCAATAAAAAACTTTGGCCCGCGTGACATAAATTGATATAGTTCATCTTAGATTAGTTACTAAATAAGTTTTCCTATCTCTTAAATGCTTAAAGAACTTCGATTATATATTTTCTTAATTTCATAAGCGATTCTTTCTTAAATTATTTGCCCGTCTATGCAAAATAAATTCAAGAAATCAATAGTCAACTTATGAGCAAATTACTGACTATTTGCAGTAAGTTTTGGGTCAAATAAACGTTTAAATCATACTTTTGTGAGCAGCACACTCTTAAAAACCCTTGGGTAAAGATCTAAGGAAACTGAATAATCATGAAGTAAGATCACAGTATGTTTCACTATAGCTTTAACAATTACCTTTCGTAAACACTTTTCACTTTGATTATTGACGTTTTGCACAAGATATATAGCTTCCAAACTTTCTATATTTATAACGAATTGAAACAAAAAAGTTTGGATAGTATACAGCCTGTTTTGTAATTGAATTTTCATATTTATAGTTATTTAATCACCACAGAACATCGATTAGAAATTAAAACAAAAATAAAGGTTCAAGTTTCGAACACTATGGCGCGTTTTGAATAGACTGACAGACGAAATGTAAGTTGACTGACAAGAGAAAATAAGTATCATTAATGTTCTGTGATTTACAGTTGAAACGAATCTTGTGTACTTTACTTATTGTTGACATTGGGTACCTAAACGATATTTATGTACTCAGATATATCAAATTCTAAATACCTACCAAAATATTATTGAACCAACTTTTATGCCAGTTCTATTATTCTTTTCACAGAGAATTCTTTCAAGAACCATACAGCGTCTTATTAGCTGGCAAAAAGATGTTTCTGTCATTTGTTAAAACATATAAACTTGAGTTATTTATACGTTGTTTCTGTACAAATAAATCATTGACTTTCTTTCATTTTTCCACAGCATTAATCTTCACTAACAAGAGATCCAAACTTTATTTTAACAAGAAGACTGTCAACTATTCATACCATTTCTCTTTCCGAAAAGTATCTAGATATAGTATAAGTATAGTAGGCATTTCATCAAGAAGATTTTATAATACTATTCTCTTTAATAATTCCAAAGGTTGAACTACTTCTTCTATGCTGTCAAATTGTAGATACGATATTAATAGGCATGTTTTCAAGAAGGAAACTTTAAATGGAATCTGGTTTCTTATTCAAACTATCTTTTAGCCCTACCAAAAGCCAGCTAACGTAAATTTAGGCACCCAAAATAATCCAATGTAAACTTAGGTACCCAAAATCTACCAATAGTAAATTGGGTACCCAAAATCCCCCAATGGTAAATTGGGTACCCAAAATCTACCAATGGTAAGTTCGGTACCCAAAATCCACCAATGGTAAATTGGGTACCCAAAATGATTAGTAAGTAAGGTACACAAAATCCGTTCCTAAATGAAAGAGGACACTAGTGGTAGCAAGAACAGCAGGGTTCCGGGAGCTGCCGCTGTCGCTGACCTCACACCAGCAAGCTGGGAGCCAGCCACTCGTCTTCGGCTATTTGCTGTAAAGAAAATAGTGGTGAGAGGAAGTTTTGGAGAAGAAGAAGGGAGAAGTGCTTATATACAAAAACAAAACAAACGCATTCACGACCATTAACCCTTGCGGGGTAGTCAAAGGTTCAGGTTTCAATTGCGAAGGTAGTAATTCTATGGACACCTCAAACCCACGTGTTAACCAGATAGTCAGTACTCAATGTGACAGGTGGTCAGCCATGTCGCCATTTACAAGAAGTGCTTATATGTTGGGAAAAATGATATGCCTTTTATCCTGCCATGTCGTAAGACTAAGGGACTAGGGGAAAATGGAATCTATTTGGCATTGTTTAGCAACCTGTCACCAATGTTCCATATGACAGCACAAGCCCAAAATTCAAGCTTAAACTGACCATGGGTCTCAAAGGTTTTGTTAACCTTGATTGTATATTCTATTTTTATTTATTAAGGAAACAAGAAATGAACACAGAAAATAAATACACAAAAACAAGGATACATAGGAAAATAAATGCGAGAGAAAAAACTGAAATATTTCTATAGGATATTTTTGGAAATTGCGGAGCTATAAAGACACTAGAACATAGCGTTTATCTTACCGGTTGAACTTGAAAGTGTTGCACCGGGTAATGAAGCACGGGCTGAGGTTGTGCTGACATGGCCACTCCACTCACGCCGCCCACGCCGCCAACAGCATTGCTCAGGGCCCAGGGTAGCTGGACTCCACCCATGCTGGAAGAGAAGACATCATGAAACCATTAACCATCACTACATAGTATAAAACAAAGTCGCTTTCTCTGTCCCTATGTCCCTTTGTATGCTTAAATCTTTGAAACTACGCAACGGATTTTGATGCGGTTTTTTTAATAGATAGAGTCATTCAAGAAGACGGTTTATATGTATAATAACATAAATTAAGTAGTGGAGTAGGCTATATATTTTATACCCGTGCGAAGCCGGAGCGGGTCGCTAGTTTAATTATAAAGTAGTCAGAGGTTCAGGTGTCCATCTGCGCAATTGCGAAGGTAGTAATTCCATGGCCACCGCGAACCCACGTGTTGACCAAGTCAGTACTCAATGTGACAGGTGGTAAGCCGTGGCACCATATTATTGTTTACAAGCACTAACTATTACCTGTTCGGGAAACAGGTAGGTTTCCTCACGATGTTTTGCCTCACCGTAATATTCAACGCATTTCGTAACTGTGTTTTTATTACGAAAATACGTAGACATTTATTAAACTTTTAATACATTATATCATTTATTTACAGCCACAAAAACATAATAAACATAATATTATTAAACTTCATTTCCATTGGTACATGCTGTGGGATTTGAACCCTGTACCCACTGATGCAGAGTTAAGCTCCGAACAACTGAGCTACGTCGAATTTTCTTTGCTGCCTATATTACCTTATCAGGGACAAAGGGACTTGTAAGAATGACTTTCATTTTGCTCTGCAATAGCCCAACTCGCTAAGCTTCTTCCAGGATAATATTTAGGACACGACAATTGAACTAGCCCCTTGGTAAGTTCATTTAAGACTAGTGTTAAAGCTTTGACTCAATGTATATTTGAAAGAAAGCAAGAAAACACTTTATTCGCTGCATTAAATACCATTCTCACAAACATTAAACATCAAGAATGAAAACCATTGATGCACTGAAAAGGTGCTGCCTTAATATACGATGCAGATAGGCTGCAGCACCCGATTCGGATACTGTCACAATTAATTAAGAATTATTTAAGAAATGTTTTCTTTTTAAAGATAATATAAGAAGAAGGATATGTAATTGATGATCATTCATAATAACTCAGCTCAAACTCATTAGCTAAACTCAGTCATTGACGCATTTCACTCCATATCAGTAGGTACAGGGTTCAATCTTTAAAGTATGTACCAATGAAAATGAAGTTTCTTCATTTTTTATGTACATTTTCGTATTAAAATTACATTTACGAAATGCACCGACTACTACGGTGAGGGAAAACATCACGAGGAAAGCTAATGGTTGTTCATAGTTAGTATCTTTTCCAATGAATTGGTTCGAGGTGGCCATAGAATAACTACCTCCTAATTGAGGAGATAGACAGCCATTGCTCCATTACTGAATTAAGATTGAACTACAATTTTGTTAAAACGCGTTAGTCGTTTAGGTCCCTGTTAAATTATTCACAAAAATACTACTCTTAATCAGTCATCTATGGTTCGTCAACAAAGTCAGCAGCTCAGTAATAGTTGAAAATACAAATAATTATTGTCAGCTGAATGTTTAGTCAATTGTGATGCCGAACTGGCTAAACATGTTTGCTTTTGGATTATATTTCGATCCTTAACTGGACCGAACTGAAGAACAAGGAAAACAGAATTATAGCTTCGACTTCGTTTTTCTTCGGTTGTAGCGGCTGGCGGCGTTAATGTAACCATGGCGACGGAATAACAAGTGCAAACGCCATGGCATCACTGTACTTGAGCCGACATAACCTTAGTGGTGAATGGCGTATTAAAGAGTAAAAAAGAAACTACTCTTAATAGACTTACCCTGGCATATACTGATGTTGGTAGCCCGTGAACTGGCCAGCATAGGAGTATCCTTGGACCCCCTGCAGAAACCCACCGGCAACCTGTGGGTACCCCGCATTGTACCAATACCCCGCTGGGACTCCACTGGTCCCGTACGCTGCGCCAAACGAGCTGTAAGGGGTGCCTGAAAGCTGAAAAAGGGAGTGTATTAGACGCCATATTGAAAGGGTGACGTTAGACGTACCTATAAACGTCGAGTGTTAGAGGTGTATGAGTGTCAATGATGCGAAGATACGCGATGTTCTGAGCTCCCGTAAGGGTAGACAATCGTGAATATATACTACTTATGTATCTGAATCGGTTCTCGAATGGCAGCCGCGTCTCGGTAAACGTAGTGTAGGCTGCTCCCCCTGCCAGGTGGACTGATGACCTAAAAAAGATCGCTGGTAGTGGTTGGCTGAGGGCCACGAGTGATCGTGTTTTGTGACGTAACCTTGGCGAGGCCTACGTCCAGCAGTGGACTGACATAGACTGATTGTATTTCATGTCTATTTTCCACTAGGTAATTGTATAATTACTTTTGACGAAGACTTCACTATATTAGGTGAGCGGTTACGTTGGCCCAATAACAACGGTGACAGTCAGGTAGACGACATTTGGAAAAGGGTGACGTACATATAAACAACAGTTAGAAGTCCTTATAACCATCGAATGTTTATGTATCAATGAAGCATAAGTGGTTTGTCAGTGGGACAGATGGGAATTTGTGATCGCTGACTATCCATATACAGCGAAACGAGCTAAACTTCTTCCCAAATTGTTTCTCCAAATAAAAGAAAAATCTTTCTTACCTGTCCCTGCGTGCCTTGAGTGTTGTTGGGATCTCCAGATTCTTTGCCCCACGAGCACTTGACAGGTTGCCCATTGATCTCCGTATTGTGGACTGCCACTATGGCGTGGGTAGCGCTTTCCTTGGTGGCGAATCTGCAATGGGATGAGGGTAGTTGAAAAATGGGTGGAATGCGGGTAGTTCAGATTTGAATTAACGGAATGATTTTTTTTCGTTAAGAGCTGGTGAGGATAATGAACATAGAAATTTATTCAACTTCATTTACATTGGTACATGTTTAAGCGGGATATCCAAGGTACTATCCACCTTGAAAGGGATAACGTACGCGTACGCGTTCACGAAAATTAACCCTTACGGGGTAGTCAGAGGTTCAGTTTTCCATCTCAGCAATTGTGAAAGTAGTAATTCTATGGACACCTCGAGCCCAAACGATGACCAGATAGTCAGTACTCAATGTGGCAGGTGGTAAGCCACGTCGCCATTTACAATCACTATTACCTGTTCGGGGAACATGTAGATTACTCACGATGTTTTACCCTCGCCGTAGTGTTCTGTGCATTCGCAAATGTATTTTTAATATATAATTAAGTTTTGAAGGTCAGGTTTCCAGACCATATACCAGTCTGTTCAAACTTTTAATCGAGACTAAAGGGGGATTATAGGACGTGAATGTATATGTTATCCATTTACCTTATAAAAGCATATCCCTTGTCCTTAAACACCCGGATTTCCTGGATGTTCCCGAAGGCCTGAAAGGTCTTTTGGATTAGTTCTTCGCTCAACCCGGTTGTCAATCCACCGCAGTACACAGTGCAATTGTTAGGAGAACTCTGATTGTATACTTCGTCGAAAGTCAGCGGTTTTGTGTTTACTGAAAAAGGTAGTTTAAAATAGGTATTATAATTACTTTCATGTAATGTTCACACTTTCCACAATCACTTATTCATACACTCTTATTTAGTAACGTATGTAAAATTTTAAAGAATATTGTAAATCTACCCTCTGTGGGCTGCTAGCTAAAAATCAACGGCAATGTGGAGCCTTAAGGGTTCTACAGACAGCTAGACGCCTTTTGAGATTACAACAGCAAAAATTGTAATGAATTGTTAATATGAAATATGCTTCGTCTGAATGTCATGTAATTTTTGTCTTGTTGACTTCAATTTGGATATATTATTGTTAAATAATTATTTTGTGCATTATTTGTTATTTAATATTATTGTGTCAACATTTAAATAAAGGTTATTATTATTAACATTCTTCTCAAGGCGGGTGTAGCGTGAAGAACAGAAGAGCATGTATGAGAAGGTAACTGGATGTGAGTGAAGTAAGAAATTTGTCACCCGTTCCAGGTGGCGATCGAAAGCCTCTGCATATCTTGTTAGGGACGTAGAGGCGTGAATATATGTATGTAAAAAATTTAATGTTTCATTTTAGATTATATCTGGGAGAGGTGGAGAGGTGGTTACGTTAATATTTAAATATATCCTAAGTCACTTTTTAGCATGAATATTAATTAGGGTTGTGATAGTTTTAAGAGAGCAGTAACAGTGAGGGTAGTCAGAGAATAATCTGACAGGGCGCTGCGGCGGAGACAAAGAAATAAGAAACGTCAGTTCTGCCCGTGACCAAGGCTGCTGCAACGTAGCCGAAACGTCGGGTTAATAATAAAGATAACTTTATTATATGAAAACTTACGCGATAAGTCCCGTTAGTTATTAATCATTGGGTTGCGATGTCATTATGGAACATTGGTAACAAGTTGCTAGCTCATCATCCAATAGATTCCATTGACTTCGCTTCAAAGACATGCCGAGGATAACGGCAGCTAGTTTGCATTCTTTTAACGTCTCAGATGAGCACGGAACATATAGCAGAGATATATAGGGACTTAATACGTTACATATTTAACAGCTTAATACTAATATGAAGAAAATTGCTACTTGGTCACCTATGTTCCTATGAAAATAAAATAATATAACAAATGTTTATTTAAAAAAGATGATATTATATTAGACATATGGACCCAAAGAGACATATGACGGTCAGAAGGGCGCCATTTTGAAACAGGGTGACGTTAGAAGTATATACGTATGAACTATAACCGCTGAGTGTGTATGAGTGTCAATGAGGCGGAAGTGTTGTCAGGATCGGGATAGATTGTGAGTGTGAAACGGGCATAATTTGTATATATGTGTTTTTTAACGATGTTTTTTTCCCTTACTCTACAAGTCATATTGAATATTCTTTGAATAATTAAAACGGAAAATTTTTCGAGGAAACATCCTAACAACAATTTTCCCTAGTAAAGATGAAATTAATTTTTAATCTTAAAATGAGTAATTAGCAATCTGTTTGAACTGTTAATGGTTTGTAAGATATTAGGTTTCATTCTGTTTGTCTACATACATATACACAACGACTGTTTCTCTACAGAAGCATAGACAGAGATCCGGTAACTTATTTCTCCCGAGCCAGGCAAACCATTTTCACTTCATAAACACTCATACACCTCCTCATACACACTCGGCGGTTATAGGTACCTCTGAGGTCACCCTTTACCAATATGGTTTATCTGACTTTCACATGTCTTATTGGACCGGCCCTTACGTAACCGCCCTTTCACTTCACTTCATTCCTTTTGTCAATCTGCTATCACTCATCCGCATAATATGTCAAAAGTAGCTCTTAACTAGCTGCCGTTCTGCCCGGCATGTCGTATGAGGCGACTAAGGGACTAGGGGTAAATAGAATCTTTTAGGCGATGAGCTGGCAACTTCTGTCCAATGTTCCATTATGACAACGAAACCCCAATATTTACAACAAAAGATATAGTAAAGTTATTACATATGTGAATGTTTATGTATGTTCAGTCAACACTGAAAGTGCAGTCCCAGTAACTTCTTATAAGGTTTACGTTTATAAGAACAAAAGACAATATGTAACATTTTAAAACTGGCGCCACTATGCATTGTCATGGCCACTATACGTTCGCGTGTTTCGAAATAAAAAATATTGTCTTTTGTTCTTATAAACGTAAACCTTATAAAAAGTTACTGGGACTGCATTTTTAGCGTTGACTGTACATAGAGCAATTAATACTGCACTTATTTGTATGTATCAGAAATATGATTTTTGTAATATGTTGTATGTGTTAAAAGGAATACAAATACATATTCTTTTAACCAACCCTATTATATTACTATTACCCTATTATATTAGTCTGGTAATATTGTATTTTGTTCTTATAAACTTACACCTTATTAAAAGTTACTGGGACTGCACTTTTAGCGTTGACTGTACTGTTGTGCGGACGAAATGAAATAGGTTTTTAAAAAAAAAACACTTTTTATTTTCCCTAAGCCGAATACAAGGTATTGTTAGCGAACCGTCTTAACCATTTGATGGTTGGAAGAGAACTCCGATATGAACGCACGATTGTAATAATGAAACGTTGGCTGCAAAGTCAGCACTTAAAACGACGCGGTATGAGGAGGCTTACGCGAGCAAAACTTATATATTATTTTAATCTATAACAGCCCCCCCTATAAAATTGAGCTTTATCCCTTTAAGAGGGTGAAGCGAAATCAAAACAAAAATAGAAGTTAAAATTCGAAATTAGAAAATCTCAAATAGTTAAAACGGTTTTACAAATATTAGTAATTAGTCTAAAATAAAACATTGAAATTTAACAAAAACTTCAGCATCATAAAAATACGTTAATGATTACTTAAATTTCTAAAATCTACTTTACTGGAAGTCGAATCAGAATCATCTGTTATCTCATGTAATTCAATAGAGACCTTATGCTTTTCCCTGGAAAGCTTTTTATTATAACACTGGTTGTATATCGCAATACAACAATTAGAAGAATCACATCTTTTAAAGTACTTATATAATTTGAAAGCAATATATGTCAAAATAAGTATTACAATAGTATATGTTGTATAAGAATAATAAGTTCCGTATCTTATAAAATGCGAATTACTTTCAGCATTATTTATTTCTTTTTCTAAATTGTGTAAATCATATTTTGCGAATTGTAAAGATTCTAAATCGATGTTCGATAACGATATAGGAGCTAAATATGGAATAGTATGATTAAATTTTTCTTTTCGACAACAATCATCTTCAATTATATCAAAATCAGTTTCAAAGTTACTAGACATTAATAAATTTTTAGTAGAGCTTGGAATTATCTGTGTGGTTTTTGCATAACCAATACAATTTTCATTTAGGGTTAAAATGCCTGTGGCATGTATAGAGTAATCTGTAATAATGTTGTTATCACATTTCACTGTTAATTTAGTAGGAGAAGATTGAACAAAAATCCATCTGTTATTAAGCAGTTTCTGCCAAATATCAATATTTCCAAATAGTAATTTAGTGTTACATTCTTTTGGCATAGACAATATTACATCACAAATAAGTTTACTTTCACAACAAGGGTTGTTAATAGTAGAATAAGAATTTAATTGAGGACAAATAGAATAATTACTATAAATCTTTTGACAATCTTGTAAATTATCTAATAATGCGTATTGCAGTCTATCCTCTGTTAATGCTATATAAGATTTAGAAGGTTGAACCAAAGAAAAGGTATTTGGTTTATTTTGATCATGAGGAATTGGTAAAGGTATATTCTTATACACAGTATATAATTCTGGATAAACTAATGGAATTTGTAAAACAAATACAATTTTCTTATTATAAAAATAGGAGACCAGCTTTGAGATATCCATTAAGTTATGTATATTATCGATATTCAAAACGACAGGGAAATCGAGACGACTATTCAGTAAATTACTATGCTTAGATAGTTCTAAATATAAACTAGAAGGACTTATGATAGAAGGGTGTAGAATATTAGACTTAGAAAAGAGAATAGAATTCAGAGTAGTGTCCAAGAGGTTAGAAATAGTAAATAGAGAAGAGAAGATAGTTTGTACTTACTTATAGTATATAGGTATCAATACAATATATCAATTTAATTAAAATATATTAGAATTAATGCGGAGAACAATTGGCAGGTTTAATTTGGTCAAAATGATATTTCACGTGTTTACGTCCAATAGCTAAAATAACGTTATGGTTATTGTTAAAAACTTTGATAATCTTATAAGGGCCTTTCCAAACAGGCGCAAGGGATTTACCTTGTTTATGATGACATTTCAAGTAAACTAATTCTCCCGATTTATATTCGATCCGACGTGTGGATCTATCATAACAGGCTTTGGAATTTTCCTTACTATTATTAATATTCTGTATTGCCTTATCGCGACAATACTTCATGCGATACTGTAAATACTTAATATATTCTGGATAAGTGTTATCCGAACCAGAATCGTATAATGAAGATGGTATAGATGGTTTATAACCGTATAAGAGTTCATAGGGTGTGAACTGAGTAGTGCTGTGTGGAGTAGTGTTATAAGCTAAAATAGCTGTAAATAAGAATTTATGCCAATCATTTTGATTCTCATTAACATAAGATTTTAGATACTCTTTTAGAGTGGAATGACTACGTTCTAACGCGCCATTTGTTTGTGGATGATACGGAGTGGTAAAAAGATTCTTAATCTTACAAATTTTGGTCACATGTTCAAATAATTCCGATGTAAAACATGTACCTAAGTCTGTCAAAATTGTCTTTGGGAAACCGAAAAGAGACATGAAATGTATTAAATTAGAAGCAATTTCTTCGCTTGTTGCACATACCATGGGATAAGCGCATGTAAATTTAGTTAGGTCATCTTGCATTGTAAGCATATACTTAAACTGTTGATTACCGGAATTCGGTAAAGGTCCGACTACATCAAGTGCTAGTCGTTCAAAGGGTTTTGTGCTCGTAGTAGTAATAATCATAGGTGATTTATTCTTATGTCTGTAAGGTTTATTGACCTGACAGAGCTTACAGTTTTTAACATAATTTTCTATGTCAGTTGACATAGATTTCCAATAAAAAGATTCTTTTATTCTATTTAACATTCGTTTGACACCTGGGTGTCCGGCAATTGGAGAATCATGATTGTCCTTTAATATCTGCGGTACTTCCGCAGGAGTAGGATATCTTAAACTGTTTTTGTATATATGTATCTTAACCTTAGTGTTATGAAATATGTAACGTATCATATTATGTATTTTAGTATAAACGAACTTAGAAAAAGGTTCAATAAAGTCAGTGATAGCGAGATCAGTAAGAGAGGGGTTATTTGTTAAAATAAGATCTCGTAAATTCATTAGTAAGTTAAAAATAGTTTTATAATTACTCTCCTCGAAATGATGAGTCTTTGTAAATAAAAAGAAATAAGTTTTATTACCATCTGCATAAGGTAGAATAGTAAAAGGTTCACGTTCATTATTAAGTAAAGATTCAGAGTTAGATAAATTGGATAAAATTTGGTTAACATTTGGCATACTCTCGTCAAAATCTAGAGATGTAGGTATAGCAATGAAATCGAATTTAGTAGTATGAATACTCTGTGAGTGTTCCTCAATTTGTGTATTAAGTGTAGTTAAAGTGTTAGTAAATTGATATTTGAAATATGTTTCATAAGATTCAGAGTAAGGACTCGTGTCCTGATTACGATTCGAACGTGTCGTAACGTGAATAGGATATCTAGATAATGCGTCAGCATTTGAATTCAGTCTGCCTTGTTTATAAACAATGTCGTACTCGTATTCTTCGAGTTTCAAACGCCATCGAATAAGGCGTGAACTTGGATCTTTAACATTAAAAATATACCTTAAGGGTTGATGATCAGTAACTATGGTGAACTTACGACCATAAAGATATGGTCTAAAGGATTTAACGCCAAAAATAATAGCTAACATTTCGCGTTCCGTAGTGGAATAATTGCATTCCGCCTTGTTTAAGGTTCGGGATGCGTAAGCGATGGGCTTATCTTTGCCGATATCGCCTTGAGATAAGATAGCGCCTATGGCGAAATTAGAAGCATCCGTAGTTAAAATAAAAGATTGTTCAAAATTAGGATACTGCAATAAAGGTGCAGTAGTTAGTTTTTCCTTTAATAAATTAAATGCTTGGTCCTGTTCAGGATTCCAAACGAAAGTAATGTTTTTCTTTAGTAAACCAGTGAGAGGTTTCGTAATTTGGGAGAAATTTGGAATAAATCTACGATAATAACCAACTAGTCCTAAAAATGACTTTATATCTTTAACATTACGTGGAATCGGAAAATTGGTAATAGTCTTCACCTTATCTGGGTTTGGTTGGACCCCTTGGTCGGTTATGACATGTCCTAAATAAGAAACTTCACGACGTAAAAACTCGCACTTGTCGGGTTGTAACTTGAGGTTAAATTTACGAAAACGATCAAAAATTAAACGTAATTTTTCCATATGACTAGGGAGGTCATATGAATAGACTATGCAGTCATCTAAATAAACATAGCAATGTAATCCTTGTAATCCCGTAAGAACCATCGTCATAAGACGTTGGAATGTGTGCGGACTATTCCTAAGTCCGAAAGGCATTCGTGTAAATTCGTAGTGCCCTGTTGAAGCATTAGTATTAACAATTGTAAAAGCGGTTTTCTGAATATCTGAAGGATCGACTAATACTTGGTGAAAACCGGAAGCAAGGTCAAGTGTGGAAAAATATTTAGCTTTGCCTAATTGATCCAAAATATCACTAATCAATGGAATTGGGAAGATTTCGGCCACTGTTACGTCATTGAGTTTGCGATAGTCAATGACTATACGCCATTTCTTTTTCCCAGAGGCATCTGCCTTCTTAGGAACGATCCACACAGGGGCGGACCATGGGGAGATTGAATTTTGAATAATGCCTTGTTCTAACATGGAGTTGATTTGTTTATCAACTTCCTCCTTGTGGCATTCCGGAAATCTATATGATTTGACGTGGATGGGAGCCGCGTCTCCCGTGTTAATGTTATGTTTCAATGCATGAGTGTGTGTTAATGGTTCGCCTTCGAGATGAAATATGTCAGCGTAATCTGCGCAGCAATCCAAAAGAGCCTTCTTCTCTTCTGGATTAAGATGCTCATGACGAACGAGTTTTAAAACTTTCTCTCTACGAGAAAGGTTGGAATAAATGTAAGTATTATTTATCGGAAATGAAAAATTATCGTAATCAATAGGACTTAAGTACACGGAATAATTATCTACCTTTACTGGTGTTTCAGTGGTATTCAAAATTGAGACGTTCACACGCTTGTTTTGTTTAATAGTGGCGATGCAATTTGATACGTAAACACCATCACAAATCGTGTGATCGAGTATCAGCCCTTCGTTTCGTGGAAATAGCCGTTGTAAATCTTTGTCAGCATTAGTTAAGTTACATTCTATCACGGCTTCTGAACGTGCGGGAATAATGTATGTAGGTTGCGTGTACTTTATTTTAAAAATATGATCATGTAAATACAGTTCACTTGAATTAAAATCAAGTGTGCAATTGAAAAATCTCATAAAATCTGACCCTATCATGCCATCATAATTAAGGTTAATATCATCGTTTATGACGTGAAATTTAAAAGAATAATTACTATTCTGTATACAAAAATTTAAATTAAACGAGCCAAGAGTCTCGCAAAAGGATTCAGAGTCATTGATACCTTTCAATTTAATGATCTCCTTAGAAAGTTTCGGTAAAGTATCGAAACATGTAATTTTCATGACGCTTACGGAAACGCCGGTGTCAATTAAAAAGCACAAAGGTGCGGAACAATGTTGCGGTGCATTAATATATAAATGTGGTAAAGAAATACGTAACAAACTTTTCGTTTCAAAAATAGGAACAGAATGAATGACCTTCGGAGCATCTGTACAAACCACAGGCTCCTTAACAGGTTTAGACTTGACGTCATTATAAGTGTTAAACTTAGAAAATTGATTCAATTTAGAATCGAAACTCAACTGCTGGGGTTGAGATGTAATAAACTCAGTGAACTCAGAGGGTTGTCTCAAGTCTTGTGACTGGGACGAACTCAACAACTTTGGTTGAGCTGAAAAATTAGAAAAATCAGAGAACTTAGAAAAATCAGAGAACTTAGAAAAATCAGAGAAATTAGAAAAATCAGAGAAATTAGAAAAATTAGGATCATCTTTAAGTGTGTCCTTAAGTTCTGTATACGCCCCCGGGCGACACACAACAGGAGCGTCATCTAATTTAAAGTCTGCTCTGTGGCGGACTTGCATACAACGTGTTGTACGGGTGCAGACACGCGAGGCTCAGGTTTCACCTGATAAGGTGCTCGCTGTGCTTGTTGGGGATTAGACTTATTCTTAAACTCCAACTTTCGGCATTCTTGTATCGTATGCCCCGGATTCTTACAATACTTACAAAATTTGGTATTAGCATTAGAATTATTGTTGTAAGAATTAGGTTTATTGTAAGAATAGTTATTAGGCCTAGAGTTATTAGCCCTGTAATTGGATTGAAAATTAATTGGATAAAATTTGGATTTATGCTTAAAGCATTCATTGGAAGTATGCCCTTGCCTTTCGCAACGGTTGCATACCTTCGAAGGCCTCGACACCTTCGTGAGGTTGAAGAGCTTTTCTTCTTCAATAGCGTGAGTGATAGCCTCACTCAACGTATTGGGGTTTCTACATCGGACTATATGAGAAAAACTAGGGTTTAACCCTAGGAGGAAGGTGTTGAGTGCCAGATCCTCCATGGCAGCTATTCTGCCAGGCTTCTCGGCCTCCGAACATCCCGAAAATTGAATGTCAGATAGAAGTCTTGTTAGGCAAGCCTCTATCCGCAACGAGAATTGAATGACCTCTTCGGTCGAGAACTGTTTACAGTTCTGAAGTTCTAGAAGTAAGTGGGTGGAGTGCTTTTTCTCCCCGAAATTTGTTTTAAGGAAATTCTTTAGATCCGACCATTTGTCGAATCTCCGTAGGGAGCAAGCTAACTGAGCTTTTCCCTCTAATTGTGAAATTATGTACTTGCATAAGAAGCTCAACTGGCTATCTTCTGCCAGCTCAATGGCGTTCTCACAATTCGTGAGAAACGCGGGAAGAGACGCCCTATCCCCATTATAGGGTTTTATAAACTTAGTAAGGAGGTTGAGAGACAACTTTTTTTTCTCGACTTCCTCTGCGTCTGTGAACTCATCATTCTTTATGTCCTTTTTAGGAGCCATTTTTTAAAAAAATAAATCAAAGCTAGTCACAAAAACTAAAAAAAACTAAAAAAGTAACGATAAAATATAAAATCTCAGTAGAAAATCCTCTTTAAAGATGGTTAGGTGCTTCGCTCTCCCACAAAATAAGAAAAGATTCACTTACAGTAGAAACTGCATCACTTTAGTCCTGATGTTGTTACCGGGTTTCTGCTGGACAGCAGAGGACGACGTCGGTTCTCTGGGTTGCAGGTCTCTCTCTGCAACGACGTCTGCGACGGCTGCTACGCTCGGCTGGTCGAGGGCTGGCGTGACACGGCCTGTGTCACGACTGACGAGCTTCCTCGGGAAGTACTCGGTACTGGCGTGAGGTACGGGTCCTCACGGCTTACAAGCACACCGAATTTCGTACGCGTTTTGTTCGGAATACCGGTGGGCATATATACGATATGCCTCAAGAACGGTATCCCACCGCTGCCACCAATGTTGTGCGGACGAAATGAAATAGGTTTTTAAAAAAAAAACACTTTTTATTTTCCCTAAGCCGAATACAAGGTATTGTTAGCGAACCGTCTTAACCATTTGATGGTTGGAAGAGAACTCCGATATGAACGCACGATTGTAATAATGAAACGTTGGCTGCAAAGTCAGCACTTAAAACGACGCGGTATGAGGAGGCTTACGCGAGCAAAACTTATATATTATTTTAATCTATAACAGTACGTTGTGTGTGTTTATACTCACATTCGCTTTTAGGTGCCGGTGGTTTCCGGGTGGCCCAGTTGGTCCGGATAGACCGGGAGCCCAGCCACTGGCCGTTCATGGCGGTGATCGCTGACTCCGCTTCCTGGAAATGGGGAAAGAACCATTAATACATATTAACCAACACAGTATACTTAATGTGAGTGAAGCAAGAGAGATTTGTCACCCGTTCCAGGTGGCCTAATAGTCTCTGCCTATCCCGTTAGGCCGTGAATTGTATGTATGTAACCAACACTTTCACTACCGATGTAGTCTGAGGTTCACCTGTCTGCTAACAACTGCGAAGCTATTCTAAGACCACCTCGAATTCACGTGCTGACTAAGGCGGTACTCAAGTGACAGGTGGTAAGCCATGTCGCCATTTACAAGCACTTACTGTTACCTGTGCCGAGGAATAGGTAGGTTTTGTAATGTTTTTTCTCTCCTCATTATAAATGTATGTGGGAACCTTTGACCCTCTGACTTATCCCAACTTTATGGTGTCGACGCAACATGTTTCTCGCTTTCATGCTCTTCTGTCAGCCGTCATTACTACAGTCACTCCCTTGCTTTTAATAACGTCCATCCATGTATATAGAGTGAGTTGAAACATCGTGAGGAAACCTACTTGTTCCCCGAACTGATAATAGTTAGTGCTTGTAAATGGCGACATGGCTGACCACCTGTCACGTAGAGTACTGACTGGTCAACACGTGAGTTTGAAGTGGCCATAGAATTACTACCTTCGCAATTGTGGAGATGGAAACCTGAACCTCTGACTACCATGCAAGAGTTGCAAATGTACTTAGCAAGGGGCTAGCTCAATTGGTGTAATGTCATACAATATTATTATTTTTATTATGTATATGTAGATATACTCACAGATTTTTTGAGGAAGGACACGAAGCCATATCCTTTGGATTTTAGGGTTTGCGGATCTCTCACTACTCTGCAGTCACTGTAAAGAAATAAAATAGTATATTAAATATTCCTAGTCTGAGACATAATTAATCAATCAGCATATACTAGTCCACTGCTGGACGTAGGCCTCCCCAAGGTAACGCCACAAAACACGATTACTCGTGGCCCTCTGCCAACCACTACCAGCGACCTTTTTCTGGCCATCGGACCATCCAGCATGCGGACGTATCACACTCACTGTATACAGAGTCCGAGACGCAAATAGAATGTTAACTAGCTGCCTTTCTTTCAGCATTTCGTAAATGACTAGATTCTATAGAATTGACTAGAGTACCCGCCACATAAGGTGGCAGTTGGAGGCGTCGCCACAGTCGCGTAATCCAGTGTTGCCAGTAAACACGCCAAAACTAGCACTGACTGTGCCATACGGCTCGATACATTATATTGAGGTTTCATTTGTAACGATCTTTGGTTGCAGAGCTATAAACTCAAATAAAACAAATTAATATACCAAAGTCAAAAGTCAAAATATTTTTATTCAAAATAGGCCCTATCATAAGCTCTCTTTGAAAGTTATTTTTTGATCTAAGTACAAATTAAAAAAACTATATATTGACAAAAGGAATATATATGAGTGAAGTGGAAGGGCGGTTACGTAGGGGCCGGCCTAATAAGACATATATGTAACAGTCAGATAGACGCTATATTGAAAAAAGGTGACGTTAGGAGTACCTATAACCGCCGAGAGTGTATTAGAGAATGTATGAATGTCAATGCAGCGAAAGTGGTCTGTCAGGATCGGGACAAATGGGGATCCGTGATCTCTGCCTACCCCTCTACAGGGAATCAGGCGTGATGTGTATGTATGTATGTAAAAAAACTATTTCAAACATGGCACTGAGCATTGTCTTTACATATTTTTACCGAGGTTAGTTCACCAACCATTTCGGCTGCTCAAGATGCCACGTCATGAAGACCACGACCGCTCTGATAAGAGCGTAACGATTGAGAAGAAGAAGTTCAGCGGAGACCCTTGGAGAAGAACTAACAAGAAACTCCAGAAATCAATTTATTATAATCACCCTTAACAAACATAAAAATTACAAAGAGTGGGCAAAAAACACAACGCTGGTAATACTAAATTTACCTTTCATACAAAATAACACGCAATGGCGGAAACGTCAAATTTAGTTCCAAGTTTGGCTACTGCCACCTTATGTGGCGGGTACTCTAAGAGCTAAATGTTATGTAAATGTTTACATCCGTCAACAACATTCTATTTTTTTTCTTTACTAAACTTTTTTTTTAGACAGTCTCGATCTATTGTCTATATGTATTGATGTTACATACATACACATCTCGCCCATTGTCGTAAACAAGAAGGCAGAGTGAGACCACGGATCCTCATCTATACCGATCCTGACAAAACACTTTCGCTTCATTAAAACTCATACATCTCGTTCACTCGGCGGTTATACATACTTCTAATGTCATCCTTTTGCAATATGGCGTCTATCTATCAGTCATATGTCTTATTAGGCCGGCCCCTACGTAACCGCCCTTCCACTACACTCATATATATTGCTTTTGTCAATCTGCTATCATTCATCCGCATATGTCCAAACTGAAGCATGCCCTTTTCAATCTAAGTCACTACATCATTCGATATCATTCCTAACATGCTTTTCAATCACCGTATTTTATCGGCATTGATTCTTCGTTCATGCTTCTTTTGCCATACCCAACTTTCACTACCATAAGTCAATGTTGGAACCAGCACAGCCCTATGAATAGCCATACGTGCCGATTGAGACACCAACTGGCTACCCATAACACTATACATGGCCCCCTTGATCTTATTACCTGCACACATTCTACGTTCAATATCTTCCTGACACTTTCCGTTACTAGTAAAAAGCGTTCCCAAAGAAACAAAATCATTCACTGGGACGAAAAAAGAATGAATGTAAAATGAATTCCGGGCATGTCGTAAAAGGCAACTAGGAGTCAATGTCATCTATTGGGTTGGATGGTTGGAGCAAAGTGGTTCTCGAATGGCGGCCGCGTCTCGCTAAACGCAGTGTAGGCCGCCCCCCTGCTATGTGGACCGATGACCTGAAAAAGGTCGCAGGTAGTGGTTGGCTGAGGGCCACGAGTGATCGTGTTTTTTGCCCTTGGGGAGGCCTACGTCCAGCAGTGGACTGACATAGGCTGATTGATATAAACAGGGTACTCACGATATCTCCCCAAATGGTGCGAAGGCGTCTCTCAAGGCTTGAGTTTCGATCTCCGGACTCAGGTCTCCCACGAATATGTGGTAGTTCTCTGCAAATTTAATAATAATAACTTTATTGACACTGAAAAAACACAATACACAGGTGAACACAAAAGTAAATTACACGCCAAAAATTACAACGTTATATAAAGCAGTGGTTCGGCTCCCATCCGAGTGTCCCAAAGAGGAAAAATTTACAAAACATGTTATCAATTAGCGTAAACAATCAACTCTAATTTGTTTTAATCAAGTCATTGTCATTGTCAAGGTGCGTCAACAAAGTCAGCAGCTCAGTGAAAGTTGAAAATACAAATAATTATTTTCGGCAGAATATTTAGTCAATTGCGATGCCGAACTGGCTAAATATGTTTGCTTTGGAATTCTATTTATATATTTGGATCCTCAACCGGAACGAACCGAAGAACAAGGAAGAGGAGAAGAATTCGACTTCGACTTCGTTTTTCTTCGTTTGTAGCGGCTGGAGGCGTTGGTGTAACCATGGCGACTGAATAACGATAAAAGTGCAACCGCCGTGGCATCAGTGTTTGTACTTGAGCCGACATAACCTTAGTGGTGAATGGCTTATTAAAGAAACAAAAAAAGTCATTCCTGTGCTAGTAATAAGTATGGCCTAACTAGCAGTCGTTCGTCGCGAAAGGTCCTAGGAGGCGAAATGAAACTGTCTTCACTACATAGTATAAAACAAAGTCGCTTTCTCTGTCCCTATGTCCCTTTGTATGCTTTAATCCTTGAAACTACGCAACGGATTTTGATGCGGTTTTTTGAATAGATAGAATGATTCAAGAGGAAGGTTTATATGTATAATAACATCCATTAAATTGTACAATAGGCTATATATTTTATATCCATGCGAAGCCGGAGCGGGTCACTAGTATAGGTATATAAGCATTCCTTTTCACATTAGTCGAAGAAATCCAATTTATATAATTGTATTCAATTGTCAATAAAGATGATGACTCACGCTACGAAGTTTTCCTTGAAAGGATATCGGGTTACTTAACGACTGTTTGGTGGAGGGTAAAATACATACATACACAACACGCCTGATTCCCTGCAGAGGGATAGACAGAGATCACGGATCCCCATGTGTCCCGATCCTGACAGACCACTTTCGCTTCATTGACATTCATACATCTTCTCGTACACACTCGGCGGTTATAGGTACACCTAACGTCACCTTTTTCAATATAGCGTCTATTTAAGGTAAAATACATAATATATACATTCACGTCCTTTAATCCCTTTTGTGTGGTCAGAATCGTGGAGATATAAAAAACATATATTATAGAATATTTTATATCTATTCGATGCAACCATATAAAATATTCTCCCCAATAAATTCAGACACGCTAACCTGTCAACTCTTCATGCTAAAACAGACTTGAAGCAAGAGTTTCTAACACTAATGCAAAGTCATGCTTACCCCAAACGATAGTGACCCAAATATACACCTTTCTGCCTTAATGAATCATGGTTTGAATATTCAACGCATGTAGATTGAAGAAGACGTGTCGTGACATCTAGTGGTTGGTTTTAGGAAAGAATGAATTTGGAAACATATACAAACAAGTATGTATATTTGACGACCTCCTTGACGCTAATCGTGAGGCCCGAGTTCGGTTCCCGGTGGAGGCAGACTTAAGAAATACTCCTTTCTGGTCGTTGATTATATATGCTATATATGTATTTATCTATATATAATTAGTTTATATTTCTTAAATATACGTTGGCTAGTACCCTTAGCACAAGTCTTAAATGTACTTAGCAAGGGGCTTGTTCAATTGGTGTAATAGTGTCCCAAATATCATTTTGTAGATACACATACCCAGTATATATTTTATATGTTCTGTCCCCTACGAAAAAGATTAAGAGTATGGTGGTTAGTATTTAATGACATCATTTTGACACATTTTAAAGACACAAGCGTGCGCTCACTTAGTGAACGCAAAATATGTATATATTTTAATTCTTCTTAAATTTAACATTCTTCTTAGGTGGGTGTACGTAGTGAAGAACAGAAGAGCGTGTATGAGAAGGTTAATTGGCGTAAATAAAGCAAAAGAGGTTAATCAGGATCGTTCTAGGTGGCGATCACTAGTCCCTATCCCGTTGGGGACGTAGAGGCGTGAATATATATTTATATATTTCCTCTTTCTAGGTTCGTAACCGCCCTTTCACTTTATCCACACAAACCTTGAAAAGAATTTCTTCAATTTGATTTGTATAAGTTCTACGTGGCCTACCCCGTCTAATAAATCTCCTTTCATCCATCCCCTCCATGTACCCTTATTTTTACATACCTATATCTATTTTCATCATTACTTCGTTTTTCATACCATAACCTTCCTTTATCACACTATTCCGTAACCTATCACACAATATTTCATTACACATCTTCCTGAGGGACCTCATCTCAACCGCATTAATTCTGCTTCATGATTCTTCTGCCAAACGCAGCACTCAATACTATACATAAGCGTAGGGACCTGAACAGTGTTATGATTAACAAGTCCTGCCGCATCATACCACTCACGGCCCCATTCACTGCATTTCCCTTCTTCACTCTTCTTTTAATATCACACTAACATTTACCATCTCTTGTAAACACACATCCCAGATACACTAACTATTTCATTTGTTCCACTTGCTTACCATCCACTTTATTACACAATCTGTCATACTTTCCTAGGATGACATTTTACTCTTTTCTACGTTGCAAAAAAAACATTTCCCAAATGCATCGAATACTAAGGTGAGGGAAAACATCGTGAGGAAACCTACTTATACCCCGAATAGGTAATAGTGCTTGTAAATGGCGACACAGCTTACTACCTGTCACAATAACTACTGACTTATCAATACGTGGGTCTTAGGTGGCCATAGAATTACTACCTTCGCAAATGCGGATTGAAACCTGAACCTCTGACTACCCCACAAGGGTTAATGGTCGTTCGCCTATATACGTCCCAGCTAGCTTGTTGTAAAACAGTCCCTTAATATGATAATTAGTTTCGTGCAGCGAAAAAGTAGGTCGTAGCACCACGTTAACACATCATGTTGAGTTAGGGATGGGCAAAGATTTACTCATGGTGAAATGTATATTGGGTATATACCAGTATTATATATGTTGGTTTCAATATGTTATACTAGTGACCCGCTCCGGCTTTGCACGGGTATAAAATATATAGCCTACCCCACTATTTAATGGATGTTATTATACATATAAACCTTCCTCTTGAATCACTCTATCTATTAAAAAAAACTGCGTCAAAATTCGTTGCGTAGTTTCAAAGATTTAAGCATACAAAGGGACAGAGAAAGCGACTTTGTTTTATACTATGTAGTGATGTTGGATTCATTTCCGATATGATGCAAGACTTTACGTACTCTGTTACATAGAAGACATTTTTTTTAAATAGATATCTTGACCTTAAGGGTGGCATAGAGAGAAATTTAATGAATTAGTTTAGAAATTAACAAATTAATTCAACAATTAGTTTAACATAAATGACCACAGATGAGGCCAGCAAAAAGAAACAAAAATCAATATCCTAGAACGCACAATTGAAATGTTTAACGGAAACAAGATATATAGAAATTTCCAACTCAGGCCATTAGCCTGGACGAACACCTGCCCAGGTAGGAAGCTTCCTCTTTTCCTGTAGGACACAGTGGGTCCTACAGGTTAGGTATCATAAAATATAGTATACCATGTATGAGAAGGTTAATGGGTGTGAGTGAAGCAAGAGATTTGTCACCCGTTCCAGGTGGCCTAATAGTCTTTGCCTATCCCGTTGGGAACGTAGATCCTGACAAACCAAGTTCGCCTCATTGAGATTCATACACCTCCTCAGACACACTCGGTGGTTATTATGTACTTCTAACTTTCACCCTTATTCAAAATGTTATCTATCTGGATGTCATATTTGTTTTATTCGGCCAACCTTTACGTAGCTGGAATCAATTGGTCGACGGGTTAGCAACCTGTCACTAATGTACCATATGACATCACGACCCCAATTTTCATGCTAACTAGGATGAGATATTAGCGTGTCTCAAAAATTAAAGAATGTGAATGTATATTTTATAAATACGAAAAGGAAAATAAATCTATAAAGCCAAAGTGGAAGGTAGAGTTGAACGGGGTAGGCGTAGAACTTATACAGATCAAATTGGAGACATTCTTCTCAAGGCGGGTCTAGCGTGAAGAACAGAAGAGCATATAAAAAGGTTAATGGGTGTGAGTGAAGCAAGAGATTTACTTGTCAGGTTAGGGTAGCTGCGTATGTATGTATATTGTAAGAAAATACAAATGTGACATGTACCAGTATATTTGATACCCATCCCTACAAAACCATATACCTACATGTCTCCCAACCATAAAATTGTAGTTAAAATATTAAATATCACGCACTCATTAGTTATTACTAAGTCCACAAATTAATTAATTAACCAAAACCAGCTGTTACATACTTCACGCTTCTAATCAGGACAGAGATGGACAGGGTGTATATTTTAGTGTCAGATATACATACATATACATTCGCGTCATTAAATTAAAGTATACAAACACAAACAAACGTATTCACGACCATTAACCCTTGTGGGGTAGTCCGTTCAGGTTTCCATCTCCGCAATTGCGAAGGTAGTAATTCTATGGCCACCTCGAACCCACGTGTTGACTAAGCCAGTACTCAATGTGACAGGTGGTACAAGCACTAACTATTATCTGTTCGGCGAACAGGTTGGTTTCCTCACCGTATAATTCGATGCATTTCGTAAATGTGTTTTTATTACGAAAATGTACATAGAAATTCATTTCCATTGGTACATGCCCAAGCGGGATTTGAGCCCTGTACCCACTGATACAGAGTCAAGGCCCAAACAACTGAGCTACGTCGAATTAAAGTATGTTAAAACAATGCATTTTATTCATTTTCGACATCATATTTCATAGAGACATTTACAGCTTAAGACCTACACAATCGATATTAAAACAGAAAAACTGAAAACTGCTTGATTATTTTTTCAAAGCAACCGGGTTTGATTCCCGAACTGGATACATATTTTTTTAAATACTTATATTTCTTTCTTTTCTTTTTATCAAAATCGGTGACCTGGTTCCTAAGAACAAATCTTCGTATGTCTTATAGTTTCCGACTTTCCCATACTGACTGATTTGAATGCGCCATCCTGTATATATTTATATCTGGGACGTATAAAGAATGCTAACTAACTGCCTTTCAACCCAGCATATCGTAGGCGCCTAAGGGACCAGGGTCAATCTATCAGCCTATGTCAGTCCACTGTTGGACGTAGGCCTCCCCAAGGGTACAAAACACGATCACTCGTGGCCCTCAGCCAACCACTACCAGCGACCTTTTTCAGATCATCGGTCCATCTAGCAGGGGGCGTCCTAAACTACGTTTACCGAGACGCGGCCGCCATTTGAGAACCACTTTGCTCCATCGGTCGTCGGTTCTACGGCAGACGTGGCCCTGTGAGGGACTAGGTAAATGGAATCAATTGGGTGATGAACTAGCAACCTATCACAATGTTTCATATGACATAACTACCCCAAAATTGAGTCTAAAATTGACCTAGGATATACCATTGTGTCTACGAGTTTGTATAAGGAATTAAAGTACGTGAATGTATATCGATACCTAACGACGTAAATTAGGTAAATATACGGTTTGATTCAAAAATTTTTTTCTGCGTCGTTTGGTGTTGGTTTCATGGCGAAATGACGACTTTTTTGGCGTCTAGGCGGTAAAAATATTGGATTTTTCTGCTTTCTACAACTTTTTCAACTGAAAACCTCTCTACTGTAAAGTTTGCTAAATGGCGTTTAGGACAAGTGCGCTGTTGGGTGTCGATATGTACATTGTACATATACGACATTAATAATACACCTTTACCTTATATTACATACAATGAATATACTTTACACAAAACTAAAGCCACTTCATGATTAATAACTAACGGGACTTATCGCGTAAGTTTTTATATAATAAAGTTACCTTTATTAACCCGACGTTTCGGCTACGTTACAGCAGCCTTGGTCAAAAACGTCAGGTTAATAACAAAGGTAACTTTATTATATAAAAACTTACGCGATAAGCCTCATTAGTTATTAATCAGGAGTATAAATCGCGAATCTCTTACATACATACATATCACGGATCCCCATTTGTCCTGATCCTGACAGACCATTTTCGCTCCATTTCATTCATACATCTTCACATACACACTCGGCTGTTATAGAATCTCTTAAAACTATAAAGCGACTTCTACACTCACCAGCTTTGCTCCCATTGTTGACAGTCGCTTGCATCTGCTGCGGCTGCTGTATTTGCTGTTGCAGTAACGCTGGATGGGTGATTTGCAGCAGTTTCCCTGGCTCCAGCTTAGTCTGGCCTGTCACAGGGATAGGTCCTGCATTTGTCATCGTCGTCATTGTCGTGGCTGACGGCATCATTATCGTCGACATAGCCAACATGGCGGATAACTGACAGTTGACTTGGCGGTTAGACTGACGTTTGTTTTGACATCTTTCAGTCGTGGTAACGTTTGCGAAATGAATACATCAAAATGGAAACTTAAAGTGGGTTTTTTGGTTTTTTAAGGCTGGTTTTGTTTACTGTAAGAGTTTTGGTTAGTTTGTGGTTTTTTGGTGGTTTTTTTGTTGGAAAAGCACGTTTTTTTTGTTAATTAGTCTTAAATAGAGTATGAACTTGGCAATATACAATTTTCTACGAAATATGAGAAAGCAACATTGAAATTCATAAATTAAATAACATAATTTCTTACGAGAGGGATTAAAGGATGTGAATGTATATATACATATATTTACATATGTATGTTTGGTGTATGCATGAAGAAAAAGATGAATCTAATCTTCATTACGTACATACTTTACAGAGAAAACGGCTGTAGCCCAATGGGTAAGACCTCTGACTTCTTATGAGAAAGATCCTAGGTTCAAAACCCGGCTCTGGCATGTACCAATGAATGAAATTTAATTGTGTTTTTTATTTACATACATAACTTACAGTCGCTAAGAGAAAAAATTGTGATGAAACCTGCATATCCCTCGGGGTATGTAATAGCCAGTGCCTATATACGGCCATACGGTTCACTATCTATCACGTTAGGTGTCTATCTAGTGAAACGCGGGCTTCGAGTGAACCATATTTAACATGCTTTCGAACTTTCGAAAATGGGCACTCCAGTTTCTGATAAATCAGATACAATAAAAAAGGGAGTGTGTATACACAAGTCCTGAACCGTATGTTATGTTATAAATAAAGCTTAAGTACGTATAAGAAACCCCGTTGTGTTTGAGTGGACTTAAGTAAAAAGGTTTTCTCAACATTAGTAGTAGTAATACTTATGACGACCTCCGTGGCGCGATCGGTTAGACGCCTGAACGCTAATCGTGAGGTCCCAAAGATTCCCGGTGGAGGCAGAGTTAAGAACTACGCTTTTCTTCTGCTTTCCAATCTGGTTGTTGATTATATATGCTATATACGTATTTATCTATATATAATAAGTATATATTTCTTAAATATACGTTGACTAGTATCCTTAACACAAGTCTTAAATGTACTTAGCAAGGGGCTAGTTTAATTAGTGTAATAATGTCGTACAATATTATTATTATTAATACTAAGATTAACCCGTGCTGTGACTAAGAATGCTAACCAGCTGCCGTTCTTTCCGGCATGTCGTAGAAGTCAACTAAGGGACTAGGGGTAAAAGGAATCTATTGGGCGATGGGTTAGTTACCTGTCACCAATATTCCTTTAGTAAATAAATGATTGAGGCTGTATTAACTCTTTAACCGCTTAGTTAGTATGAGGTGTAGGGACATATCACGCCTGATTCCCTGTAGAGGTTTAGGCAGAGATCAAGGATCCCTATTTGACTCCCTAACTTTCGCTTTATACATACATACACATCACGCCTGATTCCCTGTAGATTACGGATCCCATTCGTTCCACTGACAGACCACTTTCACTTCATTGACACTCATACATCTTCTCATACACACTCGGCGGTTATAGGTACTTCTAACGTCACCCTTTTGAAGTTCCTGACTAACCTTGTAACCTTTTTCGTGGGAAAAGTGTTTAATATAAACCTCCTTAATTAAAAGGAAACATTTTTTTAGAACGTGACTCGGTTACGCAAAATCTTTTCTTTTCATAAAAAATAATTTGATACTAGCTACGGTGAGGGAAAACATCGTGAGGAAACCTACCTATTCCCCAAACAGGTAATAGACAACAAAAAGCAGAGTAGTCAGAGGTTCAGGTTTCCATCTCCGCAATTGCGAAGGTAGTAATTCTATGGCCATCTCGAACCCATGTGTTGACAAGTCAGTACCCAATTTAACAGGTGGTAAGCCATGTCGCCATTTACAAGCACTACCTTATTATCTGTTCGGGGAACAGGTAGATTTCCTCACGATGTTTTCCCTCACCGTATAATTCGATTCATTTCGTAAATGTATTTTTATAACGAAAATTTACATATCATAATATCATGGTACACATGCTCAAGCGGGATCTGAACCCTGTACCCACTGATACATAATCAAACTCCAAACAACTGAGCTAGGTCGAATTAAATAATACTCAGTGCTTGACGACATGGCTTACCACCTGTCATATCTTTGTCAGTGAAGTGGGAGAGCAGTTACAATAAGACATATGACAGTCAGATAGACGTCATATTGATAAAAGGTGAAGTTAGAATTTCCTAAAAAGGTGTGTATGAGTGTCAATAAAGCAAAAGTGGTTAGGCAGGATCGGGACAAATGGCGATCCGTGATCTTGTCCTACTCTATAGGGAATCAGACGTGATGTGTATGTACTAGTGGGACTGGGTTCGAATCTCATTTCAGGCATGTACCAATGAATAAATTTTAAATGAATTTTTCATTTACGTACATAATTTTCAGTCGCTAACGGTAAGAGAAAATATTGCGAGGAAACCTGCCTATCCCTCTAGATAGGTAATAGCCAGTGCCTGTATACAGTGATACGGTTCACTACCTATCACATTGGGTGCTGTCTAGTGAAACGCCGACTTCTACTGACCCATACCGACATGCCTACGAAATTCCAAAAAAGGGCACTCAAGCCTCCGACTACTCAGTCACAATGAAAAAGGGTATGTATACACAAGTCGTGAAGCGTATGTATGTTTTACAAATGAAACGTGTACAACAAAGGTGGAATGAATAAATGAATCCTCAATTTAACTTTGGTATTACTTTAGTAAGTACTTTTAACGTACTGGCCAAAATTTTTCCCTTTTTCTTTTTGTAAAGGTAATTAATATTATACCCTGAGGGAATTTTACCCTCACAGGTAGAAAAAGGGACTTTGTTTTGGTTTAGGACGTAAAATAATGGTCACTAGCTGCCGTTCTTCCGTTGTTGTTAAAGGCGACTAAGGGACTAGCGGTAAATGGAATCTATTGAGTAACCTGTCACAAATGTTCCATACATATATACATATCACGTCTGATTCCCTGTAAGCTAGGCAGCGATCACAAATCCCCATCTGTACCGATCCTGGCAAACCACTTTCGCTTCATTGACACTCATACACCTCTAACACTCGGCGGTTATAGGTACTTCTAACGTCACCCTTTTTCAATGTTCCATATGACATCGTAACCACGATATTTTTTCTTTCTTTAATTAACTTACATTTACGAAATGCGTCGAATACTACGTTGAGGGAAAACATCGTGAGGAAACCTACCTGTTCCCCGAACAGGAAATAGTTAGTGCTTGTAAATGGCGACATGGCTCAACACCTGTCACATTGAGTACTGACTATCTGGTCAACACCTAGGTTCGAGGTGGCCTTAGAATTACTACCTTCGCAATTGCGGAGATGTACACTTGAACCTCTGATTAATGGTCGAGAACGCGTTTTTGCCTTTTCAATGTTCCATATGACATCACAACCCCAATATTCATGTTCAAAAGTAACTTAGTAGATATTATATTCTCTCCAATAAAGGGATTAAAGGACGTGAACGTATTTTGTCTGATTGTAAAGTTGTTTCTTATAGGGCATACTTCGATGGTTTGGACATGTTATGCGGATGAATGATAGTAGATTGACGAAAGGAATATATATGGGTGAAGTGGAAGGGTGGTTTCGTAGCGGCCAGCCCAATAAGATATATGACAGTTAGATAGACGCCATATTGAAAAAGGGTGACGTTAGAAGTAGCTATAACCGCCGAGTGTTAAAGGTGTATGAGTGTCAATGAAGCGTAATTGGTTTGTCAGTGGGACAGATGGGGATCCGCGATCTCTGCCTATCTCTCTACAGGGAATCAGACGTTTTGTGTATGTATGTATATTTATTCTTATAGGTTTTCTTCAAAAGAGCTTGCTTTGAGTAAGTATGTAGTTAAGTTGTTAATATATTTAAGATACTAAAGTTTATACGGCCAATTTCTATCAAAATCTATATAAATGGAAATATATTACATCTTCAAACTATCGGAGATGGGCACTCAAGCCTCTGAATACCCCGCCACAAACAAAAAAGGGATTATGTATACACAAGTCGTGAAGCGTATGTTATATTTAATTTTTATAATTTAGTCATGAAATATGACTTCTACGGTGTGGGAAAACATCGTGAGGGAAACTGCCTATCCCTCGGGATAGGTAATAGCCAGTGCCTGTACGGCGCTACGGTTTACTACCTATCACGTTGGGTACTGTCTTTAGTGAAACGCGGGCTTTGAGTGACCCATACCTAACATGCTACGAAATTTCGGAGATGGGCACTTAAGCCTCTGACTACCCTACTATAATATTATGTTATGTGTGCAAATGTGATTTTTAACCTGAATTAATTCCCATACTGCATTTTCTGCTAATATCTGTAACAAAGAAATAAACAATATGTTACTATAATAATACTAATATTCAGGACACTATTACACAAAATGAACTAGCCCCTTGGTAAGTTAATTTAAGACTCGTGTTAAGGGTACTAGTCAACGTATATTTAAGAAATATGTTTATACTTATTATATAGAGATAAATACATACATAGCATACATAATGAACAACCAGACTGGAAATCAGAAGAAAAGCGTAGTTCTTAACTCTGCCTCCACCGGGAATAGAAACTGGGACCTCACTATAAGCGTACAGGTGCTCAACCAATCGCGCCACGGAGGTCGTTATAGTATCGAAGCACTTTTAAAATGTTTTATAAATCCAGATATTATTTAAGGTTTGTTTGCAATAAGGAAACAGAAGTACATTACTCAATTTAATTTTCATAAATATATAATGATTTCATGTGCTAGAAACCTGACACCATACCTACATACACATCACGCCTGATTCCCTGTAGAGGGGTAGGCAGAGATCACGGATCCTCATTTGTCCCGATCCTGACACACCACTTTCGCTTCATTGACATTCATACATCTTCTCATACACTCTCAGCGGTTATAGGTACTCCTAACGTTACCTTTTTTCAATATAGCGTCTATCTGCCTGTTGTATGTCTTATTGGGCCGGCCCCTATGCAACCGCCCTTCCACTTCACTCATATATATTCCTTTTGTCAATCTGCTATCATTCATCCGCATAACATGTCCAAACCATCGAAGCATGCTCTTTTTAAACTTAGTCACTACATCTTCTATATGACATCACAACCCCAATATTCATGCTAAAAAGTGACCTAGGAGATAATATCTCCAAAGTTCAGTCCACACCAAAAGGGATTAAACGACGTGAATGTATATGTATGTATGTGTATGTACATATAGCTAGATTCGGAACAAAGAAACCTTTAAAACGCATGCGCGAAAGAGCGAGAGAGAGCATTAATCGAAGTGTACCAATGGCCATTAGAGTAACAGAGAGAGGCATACTAATAAATCCTATAGAGTAGTGTGGTATAGGAATTTAATTTTACTCAACAAATATATACGTATTTTTTTAGGATGTGTTTAGTTTTTGACCAGGCTAACTAACTGCCGTTCTTCCCGGTTCTTAGGTTCAATCGAGTTTAATGAGAAATAAATAATCTGTTGTCAAAAAATTTATCCTTGCGGAGTAGTCAGAGGTTCAGATTTTAATTCATGTGGTAATTCTATGGTCACCTCAAACCCACGTGTTGACCAAGTCAGTACTCAGTGTGACAGGTGGCGAGCCATGTCGTCATTTACAAGCACTGACTATTACCTGTTCGACGAACAGGTAGGTTTCCTCACGATGTTTTCCCTCACCGTATAATTCGATGCATTTCGTAAATGTGTTTTTATTACGAAGAGGTATATGTATGATTATACAATTATTATATCGCAGATATAACATTTGTGTCATCATACATATACCTTTAAAACCTTTCGGGACGGACGGATTCTTAGAGATTTAATATCTAAAATAAAATAGCATGCTTCGATGGTTTGGACATGTTATGCGGATGAATGATAGCAGATTGACAAAGGAATATATATGAGTGAAGTGGAAGGGCGGTTACGTAGGGGCCGGCCTAATACGACATATAACAGTCAGATAGACGCTATATTGAAAAAAGGTGACGTTAGGAGTACCTATAACCGCCGAGAGTGTATGAGAGGATGTATGTATGTCAATTACGCGAAAGTGGTCTGTCAGGATCAGGACAAATGGGGATCCGTGATCTCTGCCTACCCCTCTACAGGGAATCAGGCGTCATGTGTATGTGTTAATATCTAAACCCATTCACCACCATAAGGTTATATCGGCTCTACCATAAATATTAGGGTAGTGGTTATGAAAATTTGGGACAGATTGCTAGCCCATCGCCTAATAGATTCCATTTTCTGTTCGAGGAACAAGTAGGTTTCTTCACGATGTTTTCCCTCACCGTATAATTCGATGCATTTCGTAAATGTATTTTTATTACGAAAATATACATAGAAATTCATTAAACTTCATTTCCATTGGTACATGCTCAAGCAGGATTTGAATCCACCACTGATACAGAGTCAAGCCCCAAACAACTGAGCGACACCGAATTTTTAGACACCTAGTCACAATATACTATTAAGAAAGGCAGCTAGTTAATTTAATCAAATCCCTAACTAACACGGGACCATAAATTAACAATTAAGGCAAAGCAAGATGGGCGTCACCACAGATTAAACAAAGAGAATCCGACATCAAAGGCCTAAAACCTTCTTTAACGTGACAGCTCTGTGGCTAATCTGTGAAATTCACAGACAGATATACATACAGGGCCCTTACTTCATAACTAAACTAATTCATTTTAGCCACAATATTACTTCAGTATGGATACTGTAATACTTTAGTGTCCGTAATTTGACACTTTTGGCACTGCACTAACAAATTTTGGCCACTGAAGCGCTATCGAACTACATCTGAAGTACTTCTGCGTCTGAAGTACAAAAAAGCTACTCCACTAACCAAACGTCAACGTCAGTTCAAAAGCCTTTTATTTGGTACTCCACTATTGACATTTCTATACTGGAGTTGCCACTGAAGTGCCACTGAAGCACCACTGACTCGCTATTGAGGCAGAACTGTGGCAATCAAAATATTAGCAGAGTGCCACTTTTACAGCCGAGACGCAGAAGTAACGCAGTAGCGACGCAGTTGTGTGGCTGTCAAAGTAAATTAGTGGAGTAAGGGCCCAGTACCTGAGCTAAATGGGACGTAGAAAGAATGCTAACTAGCTGCCATTCTTCCCGGCATGTCGTAAGCGACTAAGGGACTAGGGGTATATGAAATCTATTTAGCGACCAACAACCTGTCACCAATGTTGCATATGACAGCACAACCCCAATATTCATGGTAAAAAGTGACCTAGAAGATATTGGCTTTTCAAAGTTCTGTCTACGCCAAAAGGGAATAAAGGACGTTAATAATAAATATGACACTATTGCACAAAATTAACTAGCCCCTTGGTAAGTTCATTGAAAACTTGTGTTAAGGGTACTAGTAACGGTATATTTAAGAAATACATACTTATTATATATAGATAAATACATGTATAGCATAAATAATCAACAACCAGACTGGTAAGCAGAAGATTCTTAACCTAGATTCGTATCGTAAGCAACTAAGGGACTAGAGGTATGAGGAATCCATTGGACGATAGGCTAGCAATCTGTTACTAATGTTCTATGTGACATCGCAACCCCAATATTCATGGTAAAAAGTGTCTAGGAGTCATGTTTTAGAAGTTCTGTCCTCCCCGAAAGGGATTGAAGGAAGTGAATGTATATGTACGGTAGATTCGATTAAAAAATTGACTGAATAACAAAACTAAAATTTTGAATCCGAGTCGATAACATTATATAACATAACATATGCTTCACGACTTGTGTATACACACTCCTTTTTTATGGTGCCGGGGTAGTTTTTCGAATTTTCGAATGCATGTTAGGTATGGGTCGCTCGAAGCCCGCGTTTCACTAGACAGCACCTAACGTGATAGGTAGTGAACCGTATCGCCGTATACAGGCACTGGCTATTCTCTATCCTGAGAGATAGGCAGGTTTACTCACGATGTTTTCCCTCACCGTTAGCGACTGTAAATTATGTACGTAAATGAAAAACACATATTTACATTTCATTCGTTGGTACATGCCAGAGTCGGGATTCAATCCTAGGACCTTTCTTATAAGATGTCAGAGGTCTTACTCAAAGCTGCAGCCGCTGACATATTTATTTAGTTATGTTTTTTTTAATAATTTTTACAGCTTTACAGGAATTATATAATAAAGTTAATCAATAAATTAAAAAAAAAAACCAACAACAATTAAATATAAATATTAAAACCGAAAAATCATTTTTAAATATAAATAATCTTTTTTTTTATATTCTATTTATTTAATGTAAAGGCTATTCACCGTATAAGGTTAAGTCGGCCAATAATAATCATTAAAAAAACAATAAAAATATAAAATATGTATCTATACTAATATTATAAAGCTGAAGAGTTTGTTTGTTTGAACGCGCTAATCTCAGGAACTACTGGTTCGAATTCAAAAATTCTTTTTGGGTTAGCTAGACCATTTATTGAGGAAGGTTTTAGGCTATATAACATCACCCTGCTACTAATAGGAGCGAAGAATATAATATAAAAATCAAATTAAAATTACAGTGCCATCTATGTTTCAGGTAATAAAAACTTCTGAAAAATAAAAATGTCGCAAATTATTTGATATTGCTTGTTTAATATATATGTCCCTCATTTATAGATGGATATACAAACATACATTACACATGATTAATAACTAACGGGACTTATCGCGTATGTTTTTATATAATAAAGTTACCTTTATTAACCCGACGTTTCAACCATGGTTGCTGCAACGTAGCCGAAACGTCGGGTTAATAAACGTAACTTTATTATATAAAAACATACGCGATAAGTCCCGTTAGTTATTAATCATGAGTATAAATCGCGTATCTTTTAAAACTATACAAACTTTGGATTTCGCTTCTAGCGTCATAATTTATCATTGAAATATGATGCCTGTCACATGAAAATTAATAATAATATTAGGTCATTATTACACCAAATGAACTAGCTCCTTGGTCAGTACATTTAAGACTTGTGTTAAGGGTACTAGTCAACGTATATTTAAGAAATGTATACATATTATACATAGATAAATACATATATAGCATAAACGACCAGACTGGAAAGCAGTATTTAAGCGTACTTAACTCTGCCTCCACCGGGAATCGAACCTGGGACCTCACGATTAGCATTCAGGCGGCTAACCGATCGCGCCACGGAGGATCATAACCTAACCTAACCTAGCCATAAAGTTGGTGAAAAGTTACTAGCCTATCACCCTTATAGATTTACCCCTAGTCCCTTAGTCGCCTCCTACGACATGCCGGGAAGAACGGCAGCTAGTTAGCATTCTTTTTACGTCTCCTAGTACGGGACTTAAATATTTAAGCTTTCTTGAACATTTTAATCCAAAGAAATCCACAGGGGACTAAAATTAATCCTTTCTTAACCTTTTGACCTTTTTAAAGAATTCGACGTAGCTCAGTTGTTTGGGGCTTGAGTCTGTATCGAGGGTACACGGTTCAAATCCCATAGCATGTACCAATGGAAATTAAGTTTAACGAATTTCTATGTACATTTTCGTAATAAATATACATTTACAAAATACATCGAATACTACGGTGAGGGAAAACATCGTGAGGAAACCTACCTGTTCCCCGAACAGGTAATAGTTAGTGCTTGTGAATGGCGACATGGCTGACCACCTGTCACAATGAGTACTGACTATCTGGTTAACACGTGGGTTCGAGGTGTCCATAGAATTACTACCTTCATGATTGCGGAGATTGACACCTGAACCTCTGACTCCCCCGCAAGGTTTAATGATCGTGAACGCGTATGTCTTTATTTGTCTTTTCTTATCACAACCTCGAAAGTTATGGTACATATGATTCACAGCACCAATATTATTACTAAAAGTAAGGATATACAGGGTGGCGCATTCAAAACGGTCAGTATAGGGAAGTCTGAAACTATAAGAGATACGAAGATTTCTTCTTAGGAACCATGTCACCGATTTTGATATAAAGAAAAACTGCATTCATACTTTCTTTGAAAAAATAATTTGGTTCTTTTTACTTTTTTTTATTAAATATCGATTGTGTAGCTCTTAAGCTGTAAATGTCTCTATGAAACATGGTGTCGCAAATGAATAAAATGCATTGTTTTGGCATACTTTAGTTTATCACAGTAGTTTACATACACCGTAACAATATTCAACAGACATGTAAAATTGTCTCTATGGCTGTTTGTAGTTTTGTACTTCCCTACTTGTTACATACACCATATCATGTGGCATTAGCATTGCATTAATCCTTTAAGGAGGTTTTCGACAGTATGTCTCATAGAGACATTTACAGCTTAAGACCTACAGAATCGATATTTAAAAAGAAAAAGTGAAAAGGGCCAATTTATTTTTTCAAAGCAAACGGGTTCGATTCCCGTACTGGATACAGTTGTTTTTTCATAGAAAGTATGAATGCAGTTTTCCTTTTTATCAAAATCGGTGACGTGGTTCCTAAGAACAAATCTTCGTATCTCTTATAGTTTCAGACTTTCCCATACTGACCGTTTTGAATGCGCCACCCTGTATATATAGTAATATTATCATCGTTGTTATGAGATTCTGTCCACCCCAAAAGGGATTAAAAGACGTGAATGTATATGTAAATATATATTCATACATACATGCACATCACGCCTGATTCCTTGTAAAGGGGAAGGCAGAGATCACGGATCCCCTGTTTCCCGATCCTGACAGACCACTATCGCTTCATTGACACTCATACATCTTTTCATACACACTCGGTGGTTATAGGTACTCCTAACGTTACGTATGTATATATAAATAATAATCTACATCAACTAAATTATTAGCAGAACCAATCTAAGCCTATACTACAAAGATCGGCTACGAAACTTCAAAGTTTCATACTACGAATGGGACTACGACCAACGTTCCACTTTGCTACGAAGTTCCGTAGCACCTGGCTAACTTGTTGGCTGAACGCCAGATTTCTCTTGTCCCACCGTGTATACGTTTGCATATATTTTCGTCCCGTGCTAGTCTGGGACGTAAAAAGAATGCTAACTAGCTGCCATTCTTCCCGGCATGTTACTAATGTTCCATTTTAAAAGACAAACGCATTCACGATCATTAACCCTTGTCTAGTCAGAGGTTCAGGTGTCCATCTCCGCAATTGCGAAGGTAGTAATTCTATGGACACCTTGAACCCACGTGTTGACTAAATACTCAATGTGACAGGTGGTCAGCCATGTCACCATTTACAAGCACTAACTATTACCTGTTCGGGGAACAGGTAGGTTTCCTCACGATGTTTTCCGTATAATTCGACGCATTTCGTAAATGTATTTTTATTACGAAAATGTACACAGTAATTCATTAAACTTCATTTCCATTGGTACATGCTCAAGCGGGATTTGAATATCCATTTTATTGATATCATAACATCTATAGTAATGTTAAAATTGATTGAAGTTATTTAAAGGTTCGATTCCCGGTGGAGGCAGAGTTAAGAACTACGGTTTTCGTCTGCTTTCCAGTCTGGTTGTTGATTATATGTATGTATACGTTACCGGCCAAACCCGATTTTAGGAAAACTTAGTTTGGTCTAGCCTAAACTAGTTTATCCCGATATAAATACGAACATCCCAGGATAAACTAGTACAAAAGCAATTTAGATTATAAGAATGAAATTGAATTGATACAACCAAAGTGGAAGGTAGAGTTGGACGGGGTAGGCCGTATAGAACTTATACAGATAAAATTGGAGACATTCTTCTCAAGGCGGGTGTAGCGTGAAGAACAGAAGAGCATGTAAGAAGGTTAATGGGTGTGAGTGAAGCAAGAGATTTGTCATGATCGTTCCAGGTGGCGATCGATATTCTTTGCCTATCCCGTTTGGGACGTATAGGCATATATATATTATACCTTGTTAATTTTTAGTAGTATCAAATATTTTCCAAAAGTTTTTAAATATAAAGATATGTTTAATGTAAGTTCCCTAAACATACGTTGCCTACCCTTGACACAAGTCTTAAACAAACTTACCAAGGGGCTAGTTCAATTGGCGTGTTCCAAATATTCTTTACTCTCGTGAAGCCTACATTATGCTTTTAAGTTCCGCAATCACCATTTGCATCTCAAACTCTGAAACTTTGAGGTTTGGTTCTGCGTCAAAGTGTGATAAGAAAGTTCCTACATACATACACACTTTCATACACACATATAAACACAGACAATGGACTTAATCTTTGTGGGACGGAACACAAAAGTCGTAGGAACTTTTCGTCATAAGTTGAAATAGAGATAAATACATATAGTTTTAAGAGATTCGCGATTTATACTCATGATTAATAACTAACGGGACTTATCGCGTATGTTTTTATATAATAAAGTTAGTTAGTTAGGTAAGTTAAGTTTTAATAATAAGTTACGTTAAGTTAATCATAAATACATATATACATAAATTCACGTCCTTTCATCCCTTTTGAGGTTGAACCTTGGAGCCTTAAAAACACCTTCTTTGTCACTTAATAAAAACCAAAAAGACATATGCGTTCATGACCATTTACCTTTGCGGGTTGGTCAGAGGTTCAGGTGTCTCCGCAATTGCGAAGGTAGTCATTTTATGGCCATCTCAAACCTACGTGTTGATAAGTCAGTACTCAATATGACAGGTGGTAAGCCATGTCGCCATTTACAAACACTAACCATTACCTTTTCAGGGAACAGGTAGGTTTCCTCACGATATTTTCCCTCACCGTAGTGTTCGACGCAGTTCGTAAATGTATTTTTGTTACTTACTAGCATGTATATTGGGATTTTGATTTCTTATTAAATATAATTTTGTGTAAAGGGTACTGGTCAACGTATGTAACGAAAATCTAGACTAAATTTTGTTCTCATACTAGTATTCGGAATTCAACGTAGCTCAGTTGTTTGGGGCTTGACTCTGTATCAATGGGTACAGGGTCAAGTCTCGCTTGAGCATGTACGAACGGATTTCTATGTACATATTCGCAATGGAAATACATTTACGAATATGCATCGAATATTACGGTGAGGCAAAACATCGTAAGGAAACCTACCTGTACCCCGAACAGGTAATAGTCAGTGCTTGTAAATGGTGACATGACTTACAGACTGGGGATAAATGAGATCAATTCAGCGTTGAGCTAGCATCTTGTCAACAATGTTCCATATGACACCGCAACCCAAAAATTTATGTTAAAAAGTGACCTAAGAAATATAATATCTCAGAGGTTCTGTCCACCCCGAAAGGGATAATAGTCGTGCATATATGTATGTATGTCAAACATAAGTATGTTATGTATGAGTGTCAATGAAGCGAAAGTGGTCTGTCAGTGGGACAAATGGGGATCCGTAATCACTGCCTACCCCTCTACAGGGAATCAGGCGTCATGTGTATGTATGTATGTTAAACACACGCTGCATTTAACGACTACCGCAGTACAATCAACCATTAAATATTGAATTGATTTGCAGTATTTGACAGATAAAGTTATTGAATTGAAATGGCTGGCTGCCAAAACATATTAGCTTCAAAACCAAGCCGTTGTGGCGAATTACTTCTCATACACACTCGTTGTCACATACATACGACTGTTTTCCTTAACGGGGTAGGCAGAGACTAGTATCAACACTTAACCTGACTGATGACCTCCGTGGCGTGGTTGGTTAACCAACTGAACGCTATCGTGAGGTCCCAGGTTCGATTCCCGGTGGAGGCAGAGTTAAGAACTACGCTTTTCTTCTGCTTTCCAGTCTGGTTTTTGATTATATATGGTATATATGTATTTATCTATGTATAATATGTATACATTTCTTAAATATACGTTGACTAGTACTTATGTCTACTTTTTATGTTAACTTTTATAAGATTATAACTATTAAATATTTTCCAACAATTTTTCTTTTCGTCCCTTAAATTAGGGTAGGCAGAAACTATCGATCGCCACCTGGAACGGGTGACAAATCTCTTGCTTCACTCACATTCATTAACGTTGATATTGATCAACACCCATACGTAATTAAGTCACTATGATACCAACAGCAATAAGCGAATGTAACCCAGTGGGTAATACCTCTGACTTCTTATGAGAAAGGTCCTAGGTTCAAATCCCGGCTCTGGCATGTATCAATGAATTTAAATGTGTTTTTAATTTACATATATAATTTACAGTCGCTAACGGTGAGGTAAGCTGCCTATCCCTCGGGCTAGGTAAAACAGTATTGATGTGCAGCGATACGGTTCACTACCTATCATGTTGGGTGCTGTCTTTAGTGAAACGTGGGCTTTGAGTAGCTCATACCTAACATGCCTTCGAAATTACGAAGATGGGCACTCAAGCCTCTGACCGCCACGACACAATAAAAAAGGAAGATTGTATACGCAAGTCGTGAAGCGTATGTTTTATTTATGTATCATACCTATTAAACTAGCCCCTTGCTAAGTACATTTAAAACTTGGGTTAAGGGTGCTAACCAATGTAAATTAAATAACTTTTTCTTATAATATAAATACATATAAAGCTTAAAGGGTGACGTTAAAAGAACCTATAACCACCGAGTGTGTATGAGAAGGTGTATTAGTGTTAATAAAGCATAAGTTTGTCAGAATTGGCATAGATAGGGATTCGTTATCTCTGCCTACCTCTCTACAAGGAATCAGACGTGATATGAGTATGTATACATATGATTAATAATAAACGGGACTTATCGCGTAAGTTTATATATAATAAAATTACCTTTATTAACCCGACGTTTCGTATAGCATATAGCGTATAGCATATATAATCAACGACCAGACTGGAAAGTAGAAAAGCGTAGTTCTTAACTCTGCCTCCACCGGGTTCAGGGGTCTTAGTCCACTTATGCTTTTTGCAAAATATAAATTCAATATCAGATCAGTAATAGTGTGAAGTTGGTAGTCGATTATCAAAAGTGTCAAATTTTGACATTTTATAATCCAAATTGACACTTTTGCCGATTTCAATGGTGAAATTTGTAGGCAAGTTACCGCATCACAATCTCTCTGACACAGATGCATTTCGCAATCACATTAGGAAAGCCTACTCCGCTAATGAAGTGTTATAGTGGAACTACATTAAGCTTTCATCTTTTGACACATTTTGAAACTAGATCAAGTAAAACCATGATTAATAACTAACGGGAATTATCGCGTAAGTTTTTATATAATAAAATTACCTTTATTAACCCGACGTTTCGGCTACGTTGCAGTAGTCTTCGCCTCCAATTATATAAAATGTCAAAGGTAATTTTATTATATAAAAACTTACACGATAAGTCCCGTTAGTTATTAATGGGGAATTATAAAACGAGCGAACAAAAAAAAACTTTGCGACTGATGATGACATACTGTTTTAATAACTTGAGCGGTATGAATTTGAGTAAGCGAAAAATTAACTAAACTGACGACGAATATTGATTTATAATAAAATCCAGAACGAGCTTACAAAAAGTAGATTGTGATAAATCAATTTCAGATATTAAAATTTTATCCGAGCGACTTCATTACTAAGTGATCGACTGGAAATACAGAGAGGGCAACTTCAATATTAAGATAGATTCGATTTTTTTAATTGAGGTTATACTTAGCAAACTACTAAAAAGTTCACTTTGAGCAAAGTTTAGGTTAGGTTAGGTTAGTTTAGAAATAAATGCATGCATATTACTTTATTTTTACGGAGTACATTTTTTTATTTAATAACCCTTATTTTCGATAATAAAATTTCTCAACTAATAGAATAGTGTTTCTTCAAATAGTTATTTCATATTATTTTTGTTTTTTAAATGTGAGCTCATTATACTCTGCTCATCAGTGTATTTTTCAAAGTAGTTTTTGTATTCGAAACACTTCATTTAAGATAAAATGCCGCTCAGTATAAAAAATACATTTGCCAAATATTTAAAAAAATGATGTTAAAGAAATGACCCGCAAACAAATATTAGGTCGCTCAAACATTATGAAGCTGCTCATTATGTATTTTAAGTAACTCAAATTAATGTTTGTAAGTTGCTGTTCTGTTGATTTCTTGTCACTCGCAGTCAGTCGCTCACTTAGTAATTCTATAACCCAAATTAATTAATTTTGACACTTAGAACTGTAATTTACAGTCACTCGTTTTATTGCTATCCGTTATTAATTATGAGTATAAATCGCGAATCTCTTAAAACTATAAGTAAAACCATGTTGGGAATTTAAAACCAAAGGATGGTTTTCCTTTTTTATGTTGTCTGGTAACGGAGGCATCTTTAAAAGGTCGAATTCGACGTAGCTCAGTTGTTTGGGACTTTACTCTGTATCAGTGGGTACAGGGTTCAAATTACGCTTGAGCATGTACCAATGGAAATGAAGTTTAATTATTTTTTATGTATATTTTCGTAATAAAAGTACATTTATGGAATGAACCGAATACTACGGTGAGGAAAAACATCGTGAGGAAACCTACCGGTTTCCCGAGCGGTAATAGTGAGTGCTTGTAAATGGCGACATGGCTGACCACCTGTCACATTGAGCACTGACTATCTGGTTAACACATGGGTTCGAGGTGGCCATAGAATTACTACCTTCGCAATTGCGGAGATGTACATCTGATCGTGAATGTATATATATTATATATATGTATGTATGGTATACATTAAAAAGAATAATAACACTTACCTAACATTATAGTTTCTTCTCCTATATGAAAATCCAATGTCAACACTGAAAAACGCTTTTCATACATATCTTTATTTTGTTTTTAATTTACTTTAGTGGTAATTAGTTCAGTAGTTGTTGTTTCGTTTATATAGAATATATAAATCTTTATAATTTAGATATAGAGTATTTATTTTCGGGAAAAATAAAGGTAATCAGATATCTTTCATAATTTATCGTAATATGACCCGGTCTCACATAGTTAAAAAAATAAGTATAAATCACGAGTATTTAAAAATAACCAGAGTATTTATCTTATATAAATAATGTAATATAGTAGCAAAAGAATAAAAATTATTGATTATAGAGCCAAAGTGGAAGGTAGAGTTGGACGGGGTAGGCGTAGAACTTATACAGATTAATATGGAGACATTGTTCTCAATTAGTTGTACGTAGTGAAGAACAGAAGAGCATGTAAGAAGGTTAATGGGTGTGAGTGAAGCAAGAGATTTGTCACCCGTTCCAGGTGACCTAATAGTATCTGCCTATCCCGATAGGGACGTAGAGGCGTGAATATATGTATATTTATGTATGTATTGACAAATAAGAGAATAGTTCAATAATCTTTTTGACAAAAACGATAGATGTCACTGCATATCACATGTAATAAAGAATGACAGTTAATTAAATTCAATTGAAGATCAGATTAACACTTACACAAATTGAACTAGCCCCTTGGTAAGTTCATTTAAGACTTGTGTTAAGTCAACGTATATTTAAGAAATGTATGCATATTATACATAGATAAATACATATATAGCATATTTAATCAACGACCAGACTGGAAAGCAGTAGAAAAGCGTAGTTCTTAACTCTGCCTCCACCGGGAATCGAACCCGGGGCCTCACGATTAGCGTTCAGGTGGTCAACCACGCGCCACGGAGGTCGTCTATACATTTCTTAAATATACGTTGACTAGTACCCTTAACTCAAGTCTTAAATGAACTTACCAAGGGGCTAGTTCAATTGGTGTAATAATGTCCAAATATTATTATTATTTCGCGCATTTTCTGACTATTTTCTAACGGTGAGGGAAAACATCGTGAGGAAACCTGCCTATCTCTCAGGATAGGGAAAAGTCAGTGCCTGTTTACGGCTATACGGTTCCCTACCTATCACGTTGGGTGCTGTTTTTAGTGAAACGCGGGCTTCGAGTGACCCATACCTAACATGGCTTCGAAATTTCTGTGGGCACTCAAGCCTCTGACTACAATAAATAAGGGAATGTGTATACACAAGTCGTGAAGCGTATGTATGTATGTATCAAAAAGATATATGAATGTATATGGTGTATGAGTGTCAATGAAGCGAAAGTGGTCTGTCAGGATCGGGACAACTGGGGATCTGAGATCTCTGCCTACCCCTCTACAGGGAATCGGGCGTATCAACAATATATCTTTGTTGGTAACAATAGATATATAATAAAAAGGTTTTTTTAATCTTTTCTTCTGTTTTATTGTATGGAGATTAAATATGTATGTATGAGTATATATGTATATGTATGTATGTATATGTATATGACTACTTACTCGAAACTATAACAACTCAGTACATTCCTGCATCACAAAGGGACTAACTTATATATTGCCAAGCTTATTGTTTATAAAAGGGTGTAAGTTATTTTTTACAGAAAACGAAATAAAAGTATTTTTTTACTAAAAAAACGTGCTTTTTGTACAAAAAAAAGGTTTTTTTACACACAAATACAGGAGCTTAAACACGTGTGTTCGCTCCAAAGGCTTTCACTAAACTGAATTCATTGATTACTGGAAAAGCCTTAAGGGTGTACTCTACCAAAGGCCGTCCGAAACTAACGGAGTGAACGGGACAGAGCGCTATAACTCACATAAAGCCATCTCTTACTAACTCGGCTACGTCGAATTTTGGAATAGGGTAAGTAATGGTGTTTTTTCTCCCTTTCTGGTTCGTTAGAATGGGTATTTTCGTCCCTTTCGGGAATAGTCATTTAAAATTTGCATATAAGGTGTAATTATATACTTTGGGAAATTATATTTAACTAGTCTCATGTCCTTCAATCCCTTTCGTGGTGGACAGAACCTTGTTGACATGAAAACATCTTATTTATCACTTTTAAGATGAATATTGGGGATATGGCGTAACATGGAACATTGGTGACAGATTGCTAGCCCATCGCCCAATAGATTCCATTGACCCTAAGTTTCTTAGCTTCTTACGACATGCCGGGAAGAACGGCAGCTAGTTAGCATTCTTTTTACTTCACAGACTAGCATGGTCAAATAATAAGACATATGTCAGTCAGATAGACGCCATATTGAATAAGGGTTACGTTAGAAGTTCCTATAACCGCCGAGTGTGTATGAGGAGGTGTATGAGTGTGATAAGACAAACGCGTTCAAGACCATTAACCCTTGCGGGTTAGTCAAAGGTTCAGGTATCCATCTCCGCAATTGCGAAGGTAGTAATTCTATAACCGCCTCGAACCCACGTGTTGACCAGATAGTCAGTACTCAATGTGACAGATGGTAAGCTATGTCGCCATTTACAAACACTGCCTATTACCTGTTCGGGGAACAGATAGGTTTCCTCACAATGTTTTCCCTCACCGGAGTATTCGACGCATATTTTTTTATTATTAATGAGTCATAATTATTGTTAGTTTAATTAAGTTAATGTAATCAATGTAAATTATAACAAAGTTATGTAAATTATGGGAACCTGTTATTCAGGTTGGTTTCCTCACGATGTTTTCCCTCACCGTAAATGTATGTATGTATAATCCCCTAAAACTAACAAATGAAACTGTTCTATAGAACCTTTTGTCACATTAAGGCTTTTGTTAGGAACAAAAATCAGGGAATTTTAGGATTAATATACATACATATACATTCACGTCCTTTAATCCCTTTCGGGGTGGACAGAACCTCGGAAATTTAGTATATCCTAGGTCACTTTAAAGCATGAATATTGAGGTTACGATGTCATAATGGAACATTGGTGACAGTTTGCTAGCCCATCGCCCGAAAGATTCCATTGACCCCTAGTCCCTTTAGCCTAAGACATGCCGGGAAGAACGGCAGCTAGTTAGCATTCTTTATACGTTCCATATAAGTATTTCTATAACAGTGAGTTATTCATAAATGTTATTAATGAGTAAAAATAATGTTCATTTAATTAAGTTAATGTAAGTTATGTAAATTTAATTAATTTAATGTTAGTTTGAAATGTGCTGTGAAGTTTTTATAAATAAATAATAATATTAATAAAGTCACCATTTTCATACTACGGCTAACTGTATACTACGTTTCTTATACTAGCCACTCCATACTACGAAAAAGTTTAAAACTTAGGATTTTCTCTCTCCTGACAAATCTCTCTTGAATTTGGACTAGGTAAATCGTATTTTTAAGGCTATGGGCTAGCAACCTGTCACTTATGTTCCATATAACATCACAACCTCAATATTCATGCTAAAAAGTGACCTAGGAGATATTGTAACTCCGAGGTTTTGTCCACCCCGAAAGGGATTAAAGGACGTGAATATATAGTGTTTTTAACCAATGAAATAACTAAAAGGAATATATGTGAGTGAAGTGAAAGGGCGGTTACGTAGGGGCCGGCCCAATAGGACAAATGACTGCCAGATAGACATCATATTAAAAAACGCGACATTAGAAGTATCTATAACCGCCGAGCGTTAAAAGTGTATGTGTGTCAATGAAGCGAAAGTGTTGTCAGTAGGACAAATGGGGATCCGTGATCCCTGCCTACCCGTCTACAAAGACAGGCGTGTTTTGTATGTATCTTAAAAAAGATAAACGCATTCACGACCATTAACCCTTGCGGGGTAGTCCAGGTGTCCATTTCCGCAATTGCGAAGGTAGTAATTATATGGCCGCCTCGAACCCACGTGTTGACAAAGTCAGTATTCAATGTAAAAAAAAATGCATGTGAAATTTATTCCTTAAATTAGTTTAAAATTATTATGATTATTCAAGCGGCTGTAGCCAAGTGGGTAAGACCTCTGGCTTCTTATTAGAGGTCCTAGGTTCAAATTCAGCTCTAACCTGTACCAATGAATGAAATTTAAATATGTTTCATTTACGTACATAATTTACAGTCGCTAACGGTGAGGGAAAACATCGTGAGGAAACTGCCTATCCCTCAGGATAGGTAATAGTCAGTGCCTATATACGGCGATACGGTTCACTACCTATCACGTTGGGTGCTGTCTATCTAGTTATACACGGGCTTCGAATGACCCATACCTAACATGCCTTCGAAATTTCGGAGATGGGCATTCAAGCCTCTCACTACCCCGCCATAATAAAAAAGGGAGTGTGTATACACAAGTCGTGAAGCGTATGTATGTATATAACATATCTTTGAAAATCTGTCCACCTCGAAAGTGATAAAACAACGTGACTGTATATGTCTGTATATAAAAACAAGTAGGAAAGGCATATATTTCACCAGTATCGATTTCGTCTTTGGCTTAAGTCCTTGCAGAGATATATATGTAACCTAAATTTTAGGTCTTGTGCCAAAATCCTAGAAAACTTTGCCAAGACCTACATTTACAGATTTCTGTTAGTGCATATCCTGTGAGATAGATTCCGTTAACATACATACATATGGACAGACATTTAACGATATTGGAGTACTTATATCTATCGAAACATTAAGCGGCTGTAGCCCAGTGGGTAAGAAATGAAATAAATGATTATTAAAATTGATTTTAATAATTAGTATATATTAATGACATATATTTTTATAAAAAATGCTTATTTTTTTTGACTTAATAAATGATTTTATGATATATATTGAATAAAAAAGATTTCTTCGTATGAGAAAGGTCCTAGGTTCGAATCCTGATTCTGGCATGTAACCAGAAATGAAATGAAATTTAAATATGTTTTTTTCATTTACGTACATAATTTACAGTCGCTAACGGTGAGGGACAACATCGTGAGGAAACCTGCCTATCCCGCAGAATAGGTAATACTCAGTGCCTATATACGGCTATACGGTTCACTACCTATCATGTTGGGTGCTGTCTATCTAGTGATATGCGGGCTTCGAATGACACATACCTAACATTCCTTTAAAATTTCAGAGATATGCATTCAAGCCTCTGACTACCCCGCCATAATAAAAAAAGGAGTGTGTATACACAAGTCGTGAAGCGTATGTATGTTATATCCATCAAGTGTGTATAAGGAGGTGTATGGATGACAATGAAGTGAAAGTGGTCTGTCAGGATCGGGACAAATGGAGATTCATGATCTCTGCCTACCCTTATATAGGGAATCGAGTATGATGTATATGTATGTTAACAATATAGCTTCAGTTACTTTAAGTCACTTAAATTTATATTGCATTCATACATAGATACACATCACGCCTGATTCCCTGTAGAGTAGGCAGAGATCTTAGATCGCCATCTGTCCTACTGACAGCACTTTCGCTTCATTGACACTCATAAACCTCTAACACACGGCGGTTAAAGGTACTTCTTTTACTATATGGCGTCTATCTGACTATCATATGTCCTATTGGGCCGGCTCCTACGTAACCACCCTTCCACTTCACTCACATATATTCCTTTTATTTTGTTTAATCGGTTTAATGACACTATACATTTACATTCACGTCCTTTAATCCCTTTCGGGGTGGACAGAACCTTGGAGATACGATCATGTCATCTAGGTCACTTTTTAGCATGAATTTTATGGTTTACTAGTGACCCGCTCCTGCTTCGCACGGGTATAAAATACATAAATGTTATTATACATATAAACCTTCCTCTTGAATTGCTCTATCTATTAAAAAATATACCGCATCAAAATCCGTTGCGTAGTTTCAAAGATTTAAGCATACAAAGGGACTTAGGGACAGAGAAAGCGACTTTGTTTTATACTATGTAGTGATGATGTTATATAATGTAATAAAGGTATAAGGTTGCTAGCCCATCGCCCAATAGATTCCATTCATTTTTAGTCCCTTAGCCGCCTCCTAAGACATGCCGGGAAGAACGGCAGCTAGTTAGCATTCTAATTGCGTCCCTAACAAGGTTTAATTATTGTTAATAATTAAGCCGGCACGTCTGTGATTTCCCTCAGGGATTTCTGCGGTGAAAGGGTAGACTTAACATTAAGACATATACATATAAGTATAACATATAGTATACATATGTATGTTTACATATAAAACATGTCCAAACTATCGAAGCATGCTCTTTTCAATATTAGTCACTACATCTTCTTTCAAACCGCAACCTTCCCTTATCACACTATGTTTAAAACTATAAATAAAAAACAAACATACATACACATGACGCCTGATTCCCTGTAGAGGGGAAGGCAGAGATCACGGAGCTCCACGTGTCCCTGACAGACAACTTTCGCTTCATTGACACTCATACATCTTCTCATACACACTCGGTGGTTATAGGTACTCCTAATGTCACTCTTTTTCAATATAGCGTTTATGTGACTGTTACATGTTCTATAAGGCTGGCTCCTACGTAACCGCCCTTCCACTTCAGTGACATATATTCCTTTTGTCAATCTGCTATCATTCATCCGCATAACATGTCCAAACTGAAGCATGCCCTTTTCAATCTTAGTCACTACATCTTCTTTCAAACCGCGTAGCGTTCAGGCGGCTAACCAATCGCGCCACGGAGGTTGTCAACCTACCTTTCTACAAGAAAACAGGCGTAATTCTTAATGTATGTTTGTGTATCCATCTATAAATTTGGAACAAATATATTAAATATTATTGTTAATTATATTATTAATAACAGGCTTCGAATGACCCATACCTAACATGCCTTCGAAATTTTGGAGATGGGCATTCAAGCCTCTGACTATCCCGCCATAATAAAAAAGGGAGTATGTATACACAAGTCATGAAGCGTATGTTTATGTTTTATGTTTTTTTATACTATCGAAATTTTATTGTTTTTACTTATGGCTTTATTATTTATTTATTTTATTTTATTTATTTTTATATATCGCGACATGGCTTACCACCTGTCACATTGAGCACTGACTTGGTCAACACGTGGGTTCGAGATGTCCATAGAATTACTACCTTCGCAATTGCAGAGATGGACACCTGAACCTCTGACTACCCCGCAAGGGTTAATTGTCGTGAACGCGTTTGTCTTTTTTGTCTTTTATTGTTATTATGATGTTATATAGAACATTGGTGACAGGTTGCTAGCCCATCGCCCTATAGATTCCTTACACCCCTAGTCCCTTATTCACCTCATACTACCAGGAAGAACGGCAGCTAGTTAGCATTCTTTTTACGTCCCAGACTAGCATAATTACGTAATTTAGTATAAAAACATTACATTTAGTTTTTCAGAACAAATATTTTTACTAAAAGCATTCCCAAGTATATTATTATAAATGATACCTTATCTCCATTGTAATAAAGTTGAAAATGGCATAACAGTGTTCCACGTCACTTTTATATGAATATGTGACCGACACATCAGTACTGTGTTAGCTGGATCGTTAAAAGAATGCTAATTAGCTGCCGTTCTTCCCGGCATGTCGTAGGAGGCGACTAAGTGATTAGTGAGTTATTTAAGTTAGTAAAGAAATGATAGTTAGTGAATTAATTTATCTTAATATACTTATACAGGTGACAGATTTATCACTGGCAATATTTTAACCTGGCTATTAGTAGCACCTATAGAACCCATTTTGGGTGCTGAAAGATGTTTAATTGGATGAGAACTTATGAATGAAATAATGTAGGGTGTACATGTATTCTGAATTGGCTCCCAAACTTTGAGGAGGCTTTTCTCAATATTTTTGTACTGGAGGGTACTAAAATAATCATGTCAAACCGCATAATTTCCACCATAGAATCTATCTTTGAAGTATTGCCAGTGATGAAAATTTCACCCTGTATGTACATACTTACTAAAATTTTCTAAATTGATCTTTCTAGGTTTTGGTTAGGGACAGCCAATTTACTACTAATATGAAATACATATAAACTTACCTCCATGGTCGTTTTCTTTTAATAGTTTCGGCGATGTCTGAAATAAAACATAAATAGATAGTTAAAAGTATAAATAAAATTTACATACATACATACACGCACTCACGAGAAAACCTGCCTATCCCTCAGGATAGGTAATAGTCAGTGCTTATATACGGCGATACGGTTCACTACCTGTCACGTTGGGTGTCGATCTAAAGAAACGCAGGCTTCGAGTGGCTCATACCTAACATGTCTTTGAAATTTCGGAGATAGGCACGCAAGCCTCTGACGAACCGGGCAAAATAAAAAGGGAGTGTGTATACACAAGTCATGAAGCATATGTTTTGTAATAAACAGCATATATAATTAAGAACTTGACTGGAAAGCAGTAGTAGAGTAAAAGCATAGTTCTCAACTCTGCCTCCACCGGGAATCGGGACCTCAGGATAAGCGTTCAGGTGATTAACCTTTCGTCATGGAGGTTGTCTTAAATTCAATTCAATCACTCATTTCTTACATACATACACACCAAGCCTGATTCCCTGTAGAGGGATAGGCAGAGATCACGGATTCCCATTTGACCCGATCCTGTCGAACCACTTACGTTTTATTGACACTCATACACCTCTAACACACTCGGCATTACATTACATTCATAGATTTATATCCTCGCAATATATATAATCTCTAGTAACAGAAAATCTAACAGTAAATACAATCTATTGGGCGATAGGCCAGCAACCTGTCACCTATGTTCCATAAGACATTGCAACCCCAATATTCATGCTAAAAAGTGACATAGCAGATTCTTTATATAACACAAGTCGAATTCGACGTAGCTCAGTTGTTTGGGGCTTGACTCTTTATCAGTGGGTACAGGGTTCAAATCCCACTTGAGCATGTATCAATGAAAATGAAGTATAATGAATTTCTATGTACATTTTCGTAATAAAAATACATTTACGAAATGCTTCGAATATTAAACTGACGGAAAGCATCGTGAGGAAATCTACCTGTTCCCCGAACAGGTAATAGTTAGCGCTTGTAAATGGCGACATGGCTTACCTGTCACATTGAGTGCTGACTTCGTCAACACTTGGGTTCGAGGTGTCCATAGAATTACTGCCTTCGCAATAGCGGACGGACACCTGAACCTCTGATTACTGCAAGGTATAATGGGTTAAATAAAAAATAAATAAAATAATAATATTTGGACATTATTACACAAATTGAACTAGCCCCTTGCAATTAAGACTTGTGTTAAGGGTACTAGTCAACGTATATTTAAGAAATGTATACATATTATATATAGATAAATACATATATAGCATATGTAATCAACGACCAGACTGGAAAGCAGAAGAAAAGCGTAGTTCTTAATTCTGCCTCCACCGGGAATCGAACCTGGGACCTCACCATTAGCGTTCAGGTGTCCAACCGATCGCGCCACGGTGGTCGTCTAAAACGCGTTTGTTTGTTTTGTTTTTGTCCTGTCTACAAAAAGGACGTGAAAGTATGCATGTATATTTCTTTATATATAAAGTAGTATCAGAACATTCCTACCTAACAGTACATAGTATCTTCTCGAAATACCCCGAAGGTTCTTGTTATTTATAATTAAGGCAGGTATATGTAGCCTCGCGGCGAACATCGGCTTAGTTCCTTGGCTTTTGTTAAGGAAAGGTTCGTTCATCTAATAGTCTGGTATTCTATAGCATGTAAACAGCTTTCATTTGTATGATATAAGAATGGTTTTTTTTCGCCAATACTTGTTTTTTTATAAACTCTTTAATAAGTCATTCACAACTAAGGTTATGTCGGCTGAAGTACAAACACTGATGTCACGGCGTTTGCACTTATTATTCAGTCGCCATGGTTACACAAACGCCGCCAGCCGCTGCAATCGAAGAAAATATAGAAGCTGCAATTCTGCTCAGCCTTGTTCTCCGGTTCGTTCCAGTTGAGGATCCAAATATAATCCCAAAGCAAACATATTTAGCCAGTTTGGCATCACAATTGACTAAATATTCAGCCGAAAATAATTATTTGTATTTTCAACTTTCACTGAGCTGCTGACTTTGTCGGCGAACCATAGACGTCTGAAAACTTTTATTGATTACATATAAGTAAAAATTGATCCGATGCAAAAGAATGGGCGATAGGCTAGCAACCTGTCACCAATGTTCTATGTAATATAAAACCGCGATATTTATTATAAGAAGTGACCTTGGATTACGTATATGTATGTATTTAACAAAATGTTTGAGTTAGTGAATTATGATATTATGAAACGTAAATATAACACTAACTAGCTACCTTTCTTGAATAAGTGACGTGCTTGGAAAATATTGGTCACTGATATGCCTTATTTATGATACAAACCTCACACTTTTTTTCCCTCAGGATAGGTAATAGTCAGTGCCTATATACGGCGATACGGTTCACTACCTATCACGTTGGGTGCTGTCTATCTAGTGATACGCGGGCTTCGAATGACCCATACTTAACATGCCGTCGAAATTTCGGAGATGGGCATTCAAGTCTCTGACTACCCCGCCATAATAAAAAAGGGAGTGTGTATACACAATTCGTTATGCGTATGTTATGTTTTATGTTATTAATAACAACTAGTATACCAACGACATCTACCGTTAACCAGGCTAAACTTTTAGATTTTATACACTTTACAATGTTCAGCTGAATAGGGGTTGGGGTGAAATAAGTTCTCTTAATAAAGTGAAGATGGCGCTTTATAAAATTCTTGTTTACTGGTAGATTAATTTCATACCTATCTATTACTAGGTTCATAAGAAAAATGTTTTTTTTTTATTAGAAACAAGTATATTAGTATATAAGCTTTTCGCAAATGTTTATACTTTATTTGCAAATAAATAAATAGGCGTATTTCTATTACTTCAAACTGGTATTGAACCAGTTAATTGCTCAGCTCAGTTGTTTGGGGCTTGACTCTGTATCAGTGGGTACAGGGTTCAAATCCCGCTTGGGCATGTACCAATGGAATGAAGTGTCTTGAATGGCTATGTACATTGTCGTAATAAAAATACATTTGAAAAAGTGTATCGAATACTACGGTGAGGGAAAACATCGTGAGGAAACCTACTCGAACAGGTAATAGTTAGTGCTTGTAAATGGTGACATGGCTTACCTCCTGTCACATTGAGCACTGACTTGGTCAGCACGTGGGTTCGAGGTGTCCATAGAATTACTACCTCAGCGATTGCGGAGATGAAAACCTGGGTTCTTAGTCCATTAATGTTTGTTTCAAAAAACAGTTCAATCAGTAATAGTGTAAAGTTGATAATGGATTAGAAAAAGTGACAAATTTCGCCTTTTTTTAAGCAAAATTTGACACTTTGGCCGATTTCAATAGTGAAATTTGACACTCTTGTTCATCCACTACCAACTTCACACTATTACTGATCTGATATTGAACTGCGTTTGTGCTAAAACGCATTAGTGGACTAAGCCCCTGAACCTCTGACTACTCTACAAGGGTTAATGCTTGTGAACGCGTTTGTCTTTTTGTCTATTGAACCAGGACCCTTGAGGTACCTATTCTTTGTCCAAAACCAAACTTAAAATTCAAATTGCAAAGATAACACTGAATAAGTAATTCCATTCTTAAACCTCCACTTTTTAGCCTTATGAATATTCATTATTCAGAAAAGTATTTAAGGTATTCACGACTTATCTTAAAAGAGAGATAAAGAAAGGAATACCTGTGTATATTATTTGTCCTTTAAAGCGGCTGTAGCCCAGTGGGTAAGACCTCGGACTTCGTATGAAAAAGGTCCTAGGTTCGAATTCCGAGTCTGGCGTGTACCAATGAATGAAATTTAAATATGTGTTTTTCATTTACGTACATAATTTACAGTCGCTAACGGTAAGGGAAAACATCGTGAGGAAACCTGCCTATCCCTCAGGATAGGTAATAGTCAGTGCCTGTATACGGCGATACAGTTCACTACCTATCACGTTGGGTGCTGTCTATCTAGTGATACGCGGGCTTCGAATGACCCATACCTAACATGCCTTCGAAATTTCGGAGATGGGCATTCAAGCCTCTGACTACCCTGCCATAATAAAAAAGGGAGTGTTTATACACAAGTCGTGAAGCGTATGTTGTCAATTTGTCCTAGTCTCGGACGTAAAAAGAATGCTAACTAGCTGCCGTTCTTAGCATGTCGTAGGAGACTAAGGGACTAGGGGTAAATAGAATTTATTGGGAGATGGGCTAGCAACCTGTCGCTAATGTTTCATTTTAATTGCATCACAATGTTCATGCTAAAACGTGATCTACGAGATATTATATCTCCGTAGTTCTGTACATTTGAAAGAGATTGAAGTACGTGAATGTATTTGTATTAATTTGTGAAATGCTTCTACGGTGAGAGATAACATTGTGAGGACATTAACTTATTTCTTAGATCGTTAACAGTCAGTGCTTATAAATTATAATGACACATACATACATACACATCACTCTTTGATTTCCCGAAGAGCGGTAGGCAGAGATCACGGATCCCCATTTGTCCCACTGACAGACCACTTTCGCTTCATTGACACTCATAAACCTCTTACACTCGGCGGCTATAGGTACTTCTAACGTCACCCTTTTTCAATTTGGCGTCTACCTGACTATCGTATGTCTTGGCCGACCCCTATGTATGCAGGTTTGTAGGTAAATAATTTGTTCAGCAAACTACAGAATGATTACTGGGGCCCAAGTCCACTAATGTTTTTTGTAAAATCGCACTTAAATATCATTACCGTAACGGTTTGATGTCAAAACAAGACAAATTTAGCCATTTTATTTTCTACTATTTACTTCTATTTGACGACCTCCGTGAAGCGAATGTATGACTAATCAGACAGACAGACATACATATATTGACGCCGTTACGTCCCGAACGAGATAGGCAGAGATTATCGATCGCCACCTGGATCGCGACAAATCTCTCTCACACCCATTAACCTTCTTACATGCTCTTCTGTTCTTCACGCTACACCCACCTTGAGAAGAATGTCTCCAATTTGATCTGTATAAGTTCTACGCCTACCCCGTCCAACTCTACCTTCCACTTTGGCTTCATAGATTCCTTTCCTAACCCTCATTTCATCCATCACGTGTATTATTATCATGATATGAAGAGTAATCACATAATTATCTACTTAATCTTCCCATTAATACAAAATTCTATTAATTGATAACAATCAGCTTTTTCTATTTGGCCTAACATTGACCCTTTTTACCCTTATGCGGTCTACGACAAAAGACAAACGCGTTCATGACCATTATTAACCCAGGTTTCTATCTCCGCAATTGCGAAGGTAGTAATTCTATGGCCGCCTCAAACCCACGTGTTGACCTGATAGTTAGTACTCAATGTGACAGGTGAAATAGGAAGCTTCGAATATATATTTACATATATTTAATTCATGTTCTTTAATCCCTTTTGGGGCGCATAAAAACTCGAAGATATAATATCTCCTAGGTCACTTATTAGCACGAATATTAGGGTTTAGACATCATCACAAATATCTGTGAGATGATGTTAACCTATCGCCCAATAGATTCCATATACCCCTAGTCCCTTAGTAGACATGCCAGGAAGAACGGCAGCTATTTACCATTCTTTTTACGTCCTAGACTAACAGACAATAATAACGTAATTGAAAATTCGTTGTTCCGCCGTAACGTTTGAATGAAATACTAATTCATTTAAAGGTACATGCTTCGAATCTTGAGACAAAGACTTCATTTACTGTAGGGTTCTGTAGTTAAAACGAGTATTAGTATATAATAATAATATTTGGATATTATTACACCAATTGAACTAGCCCCTTGGTAAGTACATTTGTAACTTGTGATAAGGGTACTAGTCAACGGATATTTAAGAAATTTATACATGTTATGCATAGATAAATACATATATAGCATATACATATAATCAACAACCAGACTGGAAAGCAGTAGAAAAGCGTTGGTCTCAACTCTGCCGCCACTGGGAATCGAACCCGGGACCCCACGATTAGCGTTCAGGTGTCTAACTGATCGCGCCACGGAGTTACAAAAGACAAAAAAGACAAACGCGTTCACGATCATTAACCCTTGCCTACCCGCAAGTTAAGGTGTTCATCTCTGCAATTGCGAAGGTTGTCATTCTATGGCCAACTCGAACCCACGTGTTGACAAATCAGTACTCAATGTGACAGGTGGTAAGCCATGTCACTATTTACAAGCACTAACTATTACCTGTTCGGGGAAGAGGTAGATTTCTAGATTTCCTCACGTTGTTTTCCCTCACCATAGTATTCGACGCATTTCGTAAATGTATTTTTGTTGCAAAAATGTTCATAGAAATAAATACTGAGTTTCGATGGACTGAGATTCTGTGGAGTTTATATTGAGATTCGGTGGAGTATATTATACTGAGATTCGGTGACCAAAAAATCCTGGAGTCTAAGTCAACTAATGCGGTTTAGCACAGTCGTAGTTCAATATTAATGTTTAATTTCATTAATTATTTTATGTTAAATGAAATGAAATGTAATTTTATGTCTTGTGTAATTCAATTATTGTCTATGAAATGTTGAATATTATGTGGATGTCTCAATAAAGATATTATTATTATTAATTTAGTAATATTGTGATGTTGGTAGTGGTTGAGCAAAAGTGTCAAATTTCGTTTCTTTTAAGTTTTGATGTATGGATATAAATTGGTATAAGTTTGATGGTTGATAAATATACTTTTGTCTCTCGTTAAGTAATTTTATAATCTATATATCGAATGAAAAGTATTACGTTGAATTTTAGTATTTCAAATAGATTTTTTCCATATTTACGGCATATGTACATATGTATGTTCTCGTACATAGAGAAAATAAAGTAATTTACAAGAAAACGACGTTTCGGCCATCTTGCAATGGTCTTGTACACGGGTTGTTTATAAAATATAGGTACGCGATAATTCGACGTAGCTCAGTTGTTTGGGGCTTGTTCTGTATCAGTGGGTACAGGGTTCAAATCCCGCATGAGCATCTACCAATGGAAATGTATTTTAATGAATTTCTATGTACATTTTCGTAATAAAAACACATTTACGAAATGCATCGAATCGTACGATGAGGGAAAACATCCTGAGGAAACCTACCTGTTCGTCGAACAGGTAATAGTTAGCGTTTGTAAATGGCGACATGGCTGACCACCTGTCACATTGAGTACTGACTATCTGGTTACCACGTGGATTCGAGGTGTCCATAGAATTACTACCTTCGCAATTGCGGAGATAGAAACCAAAACCTCTGACTAATGGTCAGGTTAGGTAACCTAATGGTCGTGAATGCGTTTGTCGTTTTTTTTTGTCAATAAGTCCCGTTTTTTGTCTCCCAAAATAAGAAAAATAGTTGAAAAAAACATTAGCCTATACCAAGTCATATATATACATACATACAACACAACGTGCCAGGTGGTAAGCACAGTCGCCGAGTACACTCTTCAACTATTCAAAACTCTTTGTCTTTTGTCCAGGGTGCTGACCATTTGTAAAATGTAGGTTGGTTGCAACATGTCTACGCCTATTCTATATTACTATTTCGTGCAGGAGTACCGTAGACTCAATTCTTGAATAAGAGATTATAAAGGCAAAATACTTTAAACTTACGAAGGGGCTAGTTCAATTGGTAGGTGTCCAAATATTAGTATTACTTTAATATTATACTGAACCCAATTCCTTATACATTTCTGATTTCTCGCTCCATCGCTTTGTTCGAGGGGAAATTGTAATTTGCATAAAAAAAGTAGTCACAAAGGGAAAAAGATGTTTAAATATACAAGAATACGCCCCATACATATTTTAAATTGTTCTTCTATAGGATATTTTAGGGGTTTTGCTTGTGGGGAACAAAAAATGTAAGAAATAACGTCTACAATAAAATTGTACGACAATAATACACCAATGAATTAGCCCCTTGCTAAGAACATTAAAGACATGAGTTGATAGTAGGAATACCTATATTCTCTTCAACTATACTCTTCAAACTTTTCATTGATGGATAAATACATACCACTACATAGTATAAAACAAAGTCGTTTTCTTTGTCCCTATGTCCCTTTGTATGCTTAAATCTTTGAAACTACGCAACGGGTTTCGATGCGGTTTTTTAATACATAAAGTTATTCAAGAGGAAGGTTTATATGTGTAATAACATCCATTAAATAGTGGAGTAGGCTATATATTTAATACCAGTGCGAAGCCGGAGCGGGTTGCTAGTATATGATAAATTAAAGTATGCCAAAACAATGCGTTTTATTCGTTTTCGACATCATGTTTCTTAGAGATATTTACTTAAGACCTACACAATCGATATTTGAAAACAAAAAGTGAAAAGTGCAAGTTTATTTTTCAAAGCAACCGGGTTCGATTCCCGTACTGTTAGTTTTTCAAGTAAAGTATGAATGCAGTATTTTTATTAAAATCGGTGACATGGTTCCTAAGAACAAATCTTCGTATCTCTTATAGTTTCCGACTTTCCCATACTGACCGTTTTGAATGCGCCACCCTGTATATATAGACATATGCGAAGCCGGAGCGGGTCGCTAGTAAAGTATATAATAAAATTGTAGGACAATAATACACTAATTAATTAGCCCCTTGCTAGGTACATTAAAGACTTGAGTTGATAGTTGGTACTATTCAACATAATTTTAAGAAATATATACTTATTATACATAGATAAATACATATATCATCACTAAATAGTATAAAACATAGTCGCTTTCTTTGTCCCTATGTCCCTTTGTATGCTTAAATATTTGAAACTACGCAACGGATTTTGATGCGGTATTTTCTAATAGATAGAGTGTAATAGAGGAAGGTTTATATGTATAATAACATCCATTAAATAGTTGAGTAGGCTATATATTTTATACCCGTGGGAAGCCGGAGCGGGTCGCTAGTAAAGTATATAATAAAATTGTAGGATAATAATACACAAATGAATTAGCCCCTTGCTAAGTACATTAAAAGACTTGAGTTGATAGTCGGTACTATTCAACATAAATTTAAGAAATATATACTTATTATACATAGATAAATACATATATAGAATATATAATCAACGACCAGATTGGAAAAAGGAAAAATATAGTTCTTAACTCTGTCTCTACCGGGAATCAAACCCGATATCTTACGATTAGCGATCAGAGGGCTTGACTCTGTATCAGTGGGTACAGGGTTCGAACCTCAGATCATGTACCAATGGAAATGAAGTTTACTGACTAACATATGTACTTTTTCGTTGTGAAATATTTTTTTAGAAATACATCAATAGCGGTGAGTGATCTCCGAGAAAAACCCACCTGTTCCTCAAGATAGGTAATTATGTTTGTCACATTGAGTACTGACTATCTGGTCAACACGTGGGTTCGAAGTGGCCATAGAATTACTACCATCGCAATTGCTGAGATGGACACCTGAAACTCTGACTGCCTCGTAAGGGTTTATGGTCGAGAATGCGTTTGTCTTTTGTTTGATTATTAGAAACTCTGACTATTTTGTGTAAATGTTTAAAATAGTAGACTCACGATATATTTTTTCCATATCAATGAAGGTATGTATGATCTAATTTATAACATGAATAAAACTATTATTTACAATAAATAATAATAATATAAAGTTATCTTTTTCAATATGGTATTAACTTATAATTTTCTCGTAATAAACAAACGTAACTTTTTACATTAGCAAGAACAATAATATGATGATTACCATGAATAAAAATTCTTGTGTATTTAGCGAAAGGTTTGTGTGGATAAGGTTTTTAAATTTCAAACGTATGAAACGGACATGTTATGTGGAAGATTGATAGTAGATTGACAAAAGGAATATATGTGAGTGAAGTGAAAGGGTGGTTACGCAGAGGCCAGCCTAATAGAACATATGACAGTCAGAGAGACGCCATATTGAAGTACCTATAATCGGCGAGTATACAGAGTGGCGCATTCAAAACGGTCAGTATGGGAAAGTCTGAAACTATAAGAGATACGAAGATTTGTTCTTAGGAACCATGTCACCGATTTTGATAAAAATAAAAACTGCATTCATACTTTCTTTGAAAAAACAACTGTATCCAGTACGTGTATCGAACCCGATTGCTTTGAAAAAATAAACTTACTATTTTTACTTTTTCTTTTTTAATATCGATTAAGTAGGTCTTAAGCTGTAAATGCCTCTATGGAACATGATGTCCAAAATTAATAAAATGCATTGTTTTGGCATACTTTAGTTTATCATAGTAGTTTACATACACCGTTAGAATACTCAAAAAGTTCAGACATGTAAAATTCTCTCTATGGCTGTTTGTAGTTTTGTACCTCTCTACTTGTTACATACACCATACCATGTGGCATTAGCATTGCATTAATCCGTTTAGAAAGTTTTGTTATCTACAGTAATCAAACACTAACAATCTATTGAAAAGTTACAGACACTTAAAGTGACGTGTTAAACCATATTTGAAAATTTCTTGTGGGGTTACGTTAAGAATGAATTTTACAAAACAAGCTATGACACCGTTGAAGACCTAAAAGTAGCAATAGAGACAAATTTGACGCAAATTCACCACATGATAATACAAAATTCAATAAAAAGATCGTTACCTAAACGTGTTGAATATTGTATTGAAAACAACGGTGGTCACTTAGAACACCTGCTATGATAAATTAAAGTATGCCAAAACAATGCATTTTAGACATCATTTTTCATAGAGACATTTACAGCTTAAGACCTACACAATCGATATTTAAAAAGAAAATGTGAAAACGGCAAGTTTATTTACGTACGAGGAGGTGTGTGAGTGTCATCAAAACGGTGGTTAATACATTTTCATAATTTTATAAATGTATTTTTAAATCGAAAATGTACATAGAAATTAATTAAACTTCCATTGGTACATGCTGTGGGATTTGAACCCTGTACCCACTGATACAGAGCCAAGCCCCAAACAACTGAGCTACGTCGAATGTATGTATTATTTAAAGCTGTATCCATTCGTCCTATCCACTCTGAGCCAGCGGCGTCCTACCCATGCCCCCTTGAAATTGATATCCAGTGTTCCGGAAAATGTCTTTAGACTTTGAATTGAGACAACGAATCCTTGGCATTTGAGTGGGTAAGGGACTAGAAAGATGGTTAGTAGCTGCCTTTGTAAGGATGTTTAAGAGTATTTATAGTAGAATGACTGAACTAAACGTCTGGGGTTTGGGGGGAGGATGTGGTTTCTTTTGTTAATGTGTGACGACCTCCGTGGCGCGATCGGTTAGACACTTAAACGCTAATCGTGAGGTCTCGATTCCCGGTGGAGACAGAGTTGAGAACAACGCTTTTCCACTGTTTCTTACTGTATTAATCTATATATAAAAAGTGTATATTTCTTATAAATACGTTGACTAGTACCCTTAACAGTGTGCATCTGGATTGAGGGCCCATTTTTCAAATATTGGACAATCGAAATGAAACTCACAGGGCATTTAGTAAAGAATTAGTAAAAACTATAGCATCTATTCTTAAATTTCTTAAACTTGAAACAAAACAGTTATTGTCAAAAAACTGTGGCCCTCAATCCAGATGCCAGCATTTTCTAGATCTCGGAAAGTACGAATCCTGGGATAATGCTGTTTATTCGAGGATTTAGTAAAGAATTTCTTAAATAAATTAAGAAAATCTCAAATCTCAAAAATGCGTTAAATATAGGTTTAGGGCGATTTTGCTATGGCCCTCAGTTCAGAGATCGCTGACTTTTGGAATCATCAAAAAATGAACATTTCTATACAAAAAGACTAATGTAACTTATATTATCTTGAAGCTCAATGGCTCAATGAATTAGTAATGAAGAAATAACGATACAAAAGCGAATAGTTTAAGAGAAAATGAAATTTGAATTTTCATCTGACATACAAACTGAGAGCCCTAAACTTTCGGCGATATTGACTAAACTAAGCCATCTACACTAGCGTACATAAGGATGACTAATTTTACTAATTTTTTACTAAATCCGTGCAATATTTACATGCCTCTAAATATCACACTTTAAGAGGAAAATGATTTTGATTATTTATATAGGAGAAAATTCTGTAGGGTGACTATGTTATGTGTAAATATAAAAAAGTATTCGACGTCCCGAACCAAATACAAAGATACAAAGTAGGTAGGATTGGAGGTTAAATTGCCTACGCAAAGTCATCAAACACTTATCTATGGTGGAGATAGTGACCAGTCCGTTTGAAAGTAGAATCAGTGTGTCAATCGTCTATTTATTCATGTATCCTTTGAAAGTCAATGTGAAAACTTGAAATATTGTGTTCTGTAATGTGTCAATTACAACCCTAATATTTATGTATGCTAAAAATTGACTTATGAAATATTATCGTGTCTTTGAAGGTATGTACGAGGTATATGACGATAATGTTACGGCTTTATTTGTTGCGTAAAAATAAATAGAAATGTTATTAATGTTATTAATTAATGAACATAGATCATTAACACTTTATTGACAATAACCACATTCAAAAGTATTAGCTACAATACAACACACTATATGTAACGCCGCTGAAACCGGAATCACCAAATAAATTAAAAGTAAACTATATAAAAGTATACAGACAGAACAAACACTTTCGTGACTTTAATCTTTGCAGGGTTTTCAGGTTCGAGTAATCAGCTGTACAATTGCGGAGCACAAGTTATCCAATCACAATACAACACAAACAATCAAATAGAAAATTTAATATTGATAATAGTACATGTTCCAGGCTATGAAATTCGTACTCATTGATTCAGAATCAATCCATCAATGAATGAGCTACGTCGAATTTACAGAAAGGTTGAAATATAAAATACCATATTAACCTATCTTACACAGGTAAAATAAACATTTTGTAACTAGTCTGAAGTGATAAAAACAATAATAATTTACAAATTCTATGGCCTGATATTCACACAATATCACACAATGAATAAATGAAAAAAAAAGATAATCACACAATGCAGCATCAATTTCTAAATGGTTAAAACAATGGGTTAAATGTGTAGGTCACGTGCCCTACGAGTCATTACTGACGGTTCGTCGGCTTTTTTTATCGGCTGTTACTGTAGTATAAAAGAATATATTCATCACTTATTGGGTGTGTTGTAAAAAAAACGACATCTTCACTTGCTACATTGATTAGGCTTGATAAAAGTCACTTTATAAAAACACTTTATAAGTTATCCTGTTTCAAAGACGATATAGAAAATCATATGAAACATTTTTATATACGTTGCATATTACGATGTTGTAAAACAAATAATTGAGAATATTGTGAACATATGTTTAGAGCAATTTAACGACAATGCCACGGAGGTCGTCAAATAAATTGCATTTATACCCAGCCCCTCAGTCAACATGCCAGGGATATCGGCTGCAGTCTAGCATTCTTTTTTCGTCCCTGCTAGCATGGGATATTTAGGCGTAATAAACCCCCAATTATCCATCTGTGCTACAATATACTACAAGAACACGTCAAATACTTGCATATACATATTTTATTTACACCTACCATAGTCACCCTACAGAATTTTCTCCTATATAAATAATCAAAATCATTTTCCTCTTAAAGTGTGATATTTAGAGGCATGTAAATATTGCACGGATTTAGTAAAAAATTAGTAAAATTAGTCATCCTTATGTACGCTAGTGTAGATGGCTTAGTTTAGTCAATATCGCCGAAAGTTTAGGGCTCTCAGTTTGTATGTCAGATGAAAATTCAAATTTCATTTTCTCTTAAACTATTCGCTTTTGTATCGTTATTTCTTCATTACTAATTCATTGAGCCATTGAGCTTCAAGATAATATAAGTTACATTAGTCTTTTTGTATAGAAATGTTCATTTTTTGATGATTCCAAAAGTCAGCGATCTCTGAACTGAGGGCCATAGCAAAATCGCCCTAAACCTATATTTAACGCATTTTTGAGATTTGAGATTTTCTTAATTTATTTAAGAAATTCTTTACTAAATCCTCGAATAAACAGCATTATCCCAGGATTCGTACTTTCCGAGATCTAGAAAATGCTGGCATCTGGATTGAGGGCCACAGTTTTTTGACAATAACTGTTTTGTTTCAAGTTTAAGAAATTTAAGAATAGATGCTATAGTTTTTACTAATTCTTTACTAAATGCCCTGTGAGTTTCATTTCGATTGTCCAATATTTGAAAAATGGGCCCTCAATCCAGATGCACACCCCTTAACACAAGTCTTAAGTACTTAGCAAAGGGCTTGTTAAATTAGTGTGATAGTGTCCTATATATTAAAAATGTATTGATGACATGAAATACTTAATATGTATGCAATAAATACATACATACACAGCACGCCTGATTCCCTGTAGAGGGGTAGGCAAAGATCACGGATCCCCATTCGTCCCGATCCTGACAGACCACTTTCGATTCATTGACATTCATACATCTTCTCATACACACTCGGCGGTTATAGGTACACCTAACGTCACCTTGAAAAAAGCGTCTATCTGACAGTTATATGTCTTATTAGGCCGGCCCCTGTGTAACCACCCTTCCACTTAACTCACATATATTCCTTTTGTCAATCTTCTATCATTCATCCGCATAACATGTATTATTATCTTATTATATATAGATAAAAGGTTAAAAATTCACTCAAAAGATAAATATATACATAAATAGTATATTTTTTTATTAAATTCCCATCCTGAAGGGCAATGGTAGATCGTATAATGCCATTACAAAGAGAGCTCTTATCTGTGGTCAAGCAGGACTCCAAGGAAAATAGAGACTAGGGTACTGGTGGCGAGACAAGTGTTATGAAAGTAAAGGATAAAAAAAAGTGACTTATTTTTTTTAATATATTTTTGTATATTATTTTATCTTATTAGACGGTTACGTAGGGGCCGGCGTCATAAGACATATAATAGTCAGGTTAGGTTAAGGGGGTCAGGTCAGGTTGAATGTCAATTAAGCGAATGTGCTCTGTCAGGATCGGGACAAATGGGGTATCCGTTATCTTTGCCTACACCTCTACAGGGAATCAGGCGTGATGTGTATGTATGTATGTTATTACATACATATTAATTATTTCATGTTATCAATACATTTTTGATATTGTAGGATTATCACACATTATCACACTAATTGAACTAGTCGATGCTAAGTACATTTAAGACTTGTGTTAAGGGTACCAGTCAACGTATATTTAAGAAATGTATACTTTTTATATATAGATAAATACATATATATAGCTTCTGTAATCAACGACCACGCTGGAAAGCAGTAGAAAAGCGTAGTTCTCAACTATGCCTCCACCGGAAATCGAACCCGAGACCTTACGATTAGCATTCAGGCGGCTAACCGATCGCGCCACGGAGGTCGTCAATATAGATACAATATATTTATAATAATGTTAGGATTGAAATAAAAAATAAGAACGAGTTGAGAGAAATATTAAATAAAATTCATGATTAATAACTAACGGGACTTATCGCGTAAGTACCATTCAGTCTGCCCGTGACCATGGCTGCTGCAACGTAGCCGAAACGCCGGGTTAATAAAGGTAACTTTAATATATAAAAACTTACGCGATAAGTCCCATTAATTACTAATCATGAATTGTATTTAACATTTAATATTATTATAACTTATTCTATTTCGAAAGTTATATAATATACTATTTTCAAAAGGCGAAAAATATAATAAGTTATTATTATATTATTTTTATCCTTATAAATCTATTTTTGTGTCCATATGTATGTATGTTTAAATATTTATTATAATAAATGCCATAACACTTTTCTTATCACCAGTACACTCGTAGGAAAACATTTATCCACCCTATCTTACTCGGACAGGCTTAGGAAAGAAAATATTATGCCACGAGCACCCTTGATGAAAGGGACTGTGGGATTGAAGCTTGTTTAGGTATAGACGTACCTTTAATCCCTTTCGGGGTGGACAGAACCTTGGAGACTTTTTTTTCGGTTATTCGTAGATATTTTTTTTATCGACAAGGTCATTTGATATACATATGTCATAAAACATACGCTTCACGACTTGTGTATACACGCTCCCTTTTTTATTATGGCGGGGTAGTCAGAGGCTTGAATGCCCATCTCCGAAATTTCGAAGGCATGATTGGTATGGGTCATTCAAAGCCCGCGTATCACTAAAGACAGCACCCAACGTGATAGGTAGAGAACCGTATCGCCGTATAGGCACTGACTATTACCTATTCTGAGGGAAATATATTACGTATATGTCATAAGAATCAAGTTACATTTTACATAGTTCAGTATATATGATATACTACAATACTACAATCGATTACACAGGGGTTGTCAGTAAATAATTATGTTAATATGGATAAATCACTATAATATAGTATAAAACAAACAAATACATATACGAGTATATATAATCAACAACCAGACTGGAAAGCATAAGAAAAGCGTATTTCTTAACTCTGCCTCCACCGGGAATCTTTGGGACTTCACGATTAGCGTTCAAGTGGCTAACCGACCGATAAGGATCCGTGATCTCTGCCTATCCCTCTACAGGGATCACAGGCATGATCTATATGGGGCTAGTTCAATCTGCGCTCTCCGTTAGCGGTATTCCCCCAATTACCTGGTGGATTAAAGGTACAGAAATCTAAACAGACGGGTGCGGTGGAACCTAACAAACGTATTAATATTTAAACAAGCCTTGTTAGAGATGGGATAGGGTGTGAGAGGGTATCGATGGAAAAATTTTATCGACATTGAGGTATAAAAGTTATCGATGTTGTGTATCGCCGTATATATACTACCTATCACGTTAGGTGCTGTCTATCTAGTGATATGCGAGCTTCGAATGACTCATACCTAACATGCCTTCGAAATTTCGGAGATGGGCACTCAATCCTCTGACTACCCCGTCATAATATAAAAGGGAGTGTGTATACACGAGTCGTGAAGCATATGTATGTATGTATGTTGTGTGTAAGAGGGCTTAAGTTTGTCGTAAAATAAATTAAAAGTTAATGTGTAAACAATATGTATAGAGTATTATTCGAATACTTAGATTTTACCAATTTAAGTAAATATGTATAAATATTAAGTTGTAAAATATTATATTGTAGTAAATATTATTACGAATGTTCCATAATGTTAACATGATTCCCAATATTAAGTTATCATTTTGAACATTGAACTTATCAAAGTCATTAATTATTTTTCAATCAATTTACTAGTAAGGGAAAACATCGTGAGGAATCCTACCTGTTTCCCGAACAGGTATTAGGAAGTGCTTGTAAATGGCGACATGGTTTACCACCTGTTACATTGAGTTCTGAATACCCCACAAGGGTTTAATGGTCGTGAACGTCTTATATAAAAAAAAACTCTTTTTATCTTATATTAAAAAAAACGCCAAGAGAATATTTATCAAAAACTTTGGCATTTCTTTATAACATACATATAACTCAATCCCATACATACATTTAAATTCCATTCTCCTTTACATCTTCTCTAACTAAAGTATCGATAAATCGACACAAAGTTTCAATTTATCGATACTTTATCCCTTCCCCACCCCATCCCTAGTCCCCCTTAGGCGTTGAGGCGTTCCAATTAGCTTGGGCAAACAGTAGAGAAGGGGTACATGTATAGCTATGTCGATATACTTGTAAAGACGTAGGTAGGGAATTGTGAAAATATGTACATGTAATTTTGACTCTGTGGCGCGATCGGTTAACCACCTGAATGAATGAAGTTCCGGGTTCGATTCCCGGTAGAGGCAGAGTTAGGAATTACGCTTTTCTTCTGCTTTCCAGTCTAGTCGTTGTTATATGTATTTATCTATATATAATAACTACTTATATATTTCTTAAACATACGTTGCCTAGTACCCTTAACACAATTCTTGAATGTACTTAGCAAGGGACTAGTTCAATTGGTGTAAGTGTCCTTAAATATTATTATTATTATATGCACATAGTTATTTTTAAACACTCGCGATTTATACTTATTTTTTACTATATGAGACCGGGTCGTATCAGGATAGAATTAAATAAAGATAAAGATACCTTTATATCACCCGACGTTTCGACCCAGTTGCATAGGCCGTGGTTGCAGGAAGACTATATAAATATACACTATAATACATATTGCATAGACGCCATATTGAAAAATAGTGACGTTAGAAGTACCTATAACTGCCGAGTGTGTAAGAGTGTATGTACATACATATGTTATTTAAGCGAAAATGTCAAAATGGAACAAAATGAATATCTAAAAATGATTGTTTTATTACCGTTATATTAGTGTAAAATATTAATGACAGGTTGCTAGCCCATCCCCTAATAGATTCCAACCTAGTCCCTTAGTCTCCTATAACTAACAAGAACGGCAGCTAGTTAGCATTCTTTTTACGTCCCAGACAAGTTCAATTGTACCTACTTTATAATAATTATAATACATATTAAATATTTCTTATCATTGCCTTTTGTACAATAATTTCTCTTATTTTCCATTCAACTTACATATATTCTACCTTTAACGATATGTAGGAAAGAACGGCAGCTAGTTAGCATTCTTTTTACGTCCCAGTCTGAAACAAAAGTTAAACCATTCTTTTCAACCCCTTTCTAGTTTAATATTAATGAATACTGAATGAGCTTCTTAAGTCAACACCACCCCAGTTGAATTAAAGGGTTGAAGGTTGGTAACGAGGTACATAAGGGGTAGGTTGAGACCCTATGTTAACTTGGGCTTTAGATTTGACGACCTCCGTGGCGCGATCGGTTAGACGCCTGAACGCTAATCGTGAGGTCCCAAAGATTCCCGGTGGAGGCAGAGTTAAGAACTACGCTTTTCTACTGCTTTCCAGTCTGGTCGTTGATTATATATCCTATTGTATTTATCTATATATAATAAGTGTATATTTTCTAAATATACGTTGACTAGTACCCTTAGCACAAGTCTTAAATTAACTTATCAAGTGGCTAGTTCAATTGGTGTAATAGTGTCCTACAATATTATTATTATAGATTGATCATGTACTCGTAGCTGTATTTCTTTCATGTAAATTTTATAGTTTATATCCAAGCATAAAATATTATATTAAAGATTTATATATATCGACGTAACTCGGTTTTTTGGGGCTTGGCTCTGTATCAGTGGGTACAGGATTCAAATCCCGCTTGAGCATGTACCAATGAAAATGAATTTTAATGAATTTCTAAGTACATTTTCGTAATAAAAGATACATTAACGAAATGCGTCGAATTCTACGGTGAGGGAAAACATCGTGAGGAAACCTACCTATTACCCAAACAGGTAATAGTTAGTGCTTGTAAATGGCGACATGGCTTGCCACATGACACATTGAGTACTGACTTGGTCAACACGTGGGTTCGAGGTGACCATAGAATTTACTTCCTTAGCAATTGTGAAGATAAAAACCTGAACATCCAACTACACCACAAGGGTTAATTAATGGTCATGGTCATAATACGAATATATAAGCTTAAAATACCGAATCTGTTCAATATTCTGCCTACCCTAAAAGGGTAAATGAATGACTATATGTATGTATAGTCAGACTATCACGAGACCCGAATTTAATAACAAATTACCCCTAAAGGACTAATTTGTTACATTTAATTAAAAAATATTGTTATTGTACAGAAATGAGTTTAAGATTTTGGTTAGGGTTGCCCACAATTTGTATTTAAATTGAAGAAACAATGTCCCGTGCTAGCAGGGACGCAAAAAAATGCAAAGTAGCTGCCGTTCTTCCCGGCATGTCGTTGGAGACGACTAAGGGATTAGAGGTCAATTCGCTGGGCGATAGGCTAGCTACCTGTCACCAATATTCCATATAACATTAATGTATATGGAATTATTTATCAATGAAATCTTTACAATAAATTAACAAAATATTTACAAACTTAAAACTAATTATATAATAATTCATTAAATGATAAAATTATTAATTAATGTATATGTATGTTTATAAAAAATAAACACTTTCACGATCATTTAACCCTTGCAGGGTAATCAAAGGTTTGATTGCTCGCACCCACGTGTTGACCAGATAGTCAGTACCCAATGTGACAGGACCGAAGAATAGGTAGGTTTTCCCACGATTCATCATCATCAGGCTGTCTGAATCCACTGTTGGACATAGGCCTCCCCCAAATGACGCCACTTCTCCCTGTCAGTGGCCGTTCGCATCCATTAGATGCCGGCCAACCTGCGCAGGTCGTCTTCCCACCTTGCCGGGGGGCGCCCCGCACTACGTTTACTGAGACGATTCCCACGATTGAAACTGTATTTTTGTATAAGTATACGATATTTATACTTATCCTTTGCAGGTAAATCAGAAGTTTAATTATATTAATTTTATTTTATTATTATATATTATTTTTTATGTAGCGGATATCAAGCTACCGTGACCCCTAGGTAACTTTTTAGTTTGCAATGTCATATTATGGAACATTGGTGACAAATTGCTAGTCCATCGCCCAATATATCCCACTTACCATACATACATACACATCACGCCTGATTCCCTGTAGAGGGGTAGGTAGAGATCACGAATCCCCATTTGTCTCAATCCTGACAGACCACTTTCGCTTCATTGACACTCATACACCTCTAACACTCGGCGGTTATAGGTACTTCTAACATCACGCTTTTTCAATATGGCGTTTGTCTGTCATGTATATTATTGTTTATTTTGTCTTATGTCCCTTAAAATTCTTGATATTATATCTTATCATCCAGCGTAATGTGTCAACATAACATATGTAAGCTGATTTTATTAGTTGCTTAGGCCGTGGTCGTGGGAAGACGATATATATACAACTGGGTCGAAACGTCGGGTGACACAAAGGTATCTATATCTTTATTAAGTTATCGTGATACGACCCCCTCTCACATAGTAAATGAAATGAGTATAAATCGCGAGTGTTTAAAAATAACTATATGTAAGCTGCAGCCAGCTAGTTACATTCCGAAATCCCCACTTAACATATATTAGGCACGCATCGTCGCCAACCCTGTCGAGTTTTTAATTAAATATTTGAATTCATACAACGCGAGAGATAAGAAGTCGAGCGGAAGGAGTGAGATGTCTTGGTCGTTGAAAGGGTGGAAATAAATGTTTCTATAGTCTATTCGCGTTAAGTAAATAGTGACGTCATGATAATGAGAGGTCAAACTGACCAATGAGACGTGAGTAAATGAGAAAAGAAGTCACATTGACCAATAACAGACAACCCCTATAAAATCTCATTGGTTAAATCATGGAGACCTTGATGACTATATATATATAGGTCACTATTTTCTGATTATAGCATAAGATCAGCGCAGTGATGGTACTTCAATCATTGTATATATGCTGAGCTGGGACCATTTCACTGGGCAATGACATGCACATGTAGGATTTAATAACTTACTTGTACAAACTTCTTTCCTCTTTTTTTTCTTTTTTTAATTTCCTGTCTGTGTATGTCAATGTGTTTCTATGAATAAAGCTTATTATTATTAAATATTAACTAGATTTATGATTTCGTGCAGGGTTCATTGATACATGCCAGAGCTGGGATTCGATCCTAGGACCTTTCTCGTAAGAAGTCAGAGGTCATACCCATTGGGCTTGAGTTTATGTCATATTATATCCGAAAAATTCGTATTATAAAATATTTGTATACATTCTCATGGCATTGGCATTCAAACGACGTTCGTCATTGTATTAATGATTTTGTCAGCTTAAGCACAAGTCCTGTGCTAGTAATATGAGTTATTTTGGACCTACGAAAATGTACAAAAAACATTATTTTAATAACAACAGGTGGTAAACCGTATCACCATATACAAGTACTGACTATTACACTTTTGGAAGAATAGTCAAGTTTCTTTACTATATTTTAATTCACCGTAGAAAAATTATCTTTTATTATCACAAATATTATATTATTTTCATCATTTTTGAATCATATTTTCGTCTTCTAAAATATAGTACTTTTAATGTCACTTAAATTTTTATTCCATCCCGTTTATTTGTAAAACTTATATCATTTTTGATTAATAACTAACGGGACTTATGGCGTATGTTTTTATATATAAAAGTTACCTCTATTAACCCGACGTTTCGGCTACGGTGCAGCAACCATGGTCACGGGCAGACAGTCGGGTTAATAAAGGTAACTTTATTATATAAAAACATGCGCGATAAGTCCCGTTAGTTATTAATCATGAGCATAAATCGCGAATGTCTTAAAAAATTATATCATTTTTCTCATGCGCCATTTGCAAATCCTCAAACGACCAAGACTTTGGAATCCGTGTCCAAAATTTCGCGAGATAACGCGCTGCCAAATGTTAGATATAATTGCCCCTTCATCCATGCGAGGGTGGCAGAGTTAAAACCCCCTCAGTACTAGTGTATGAATATTGTATAAGGTGATAAAAGTGTGAAAATTTATGTGACTTACCCGTGAGTTTGGTACTAGTTGGAGACGTAAAAAGAATGCTAACTAGCTGCCGTTCTTACCGGCATGTAAAGGGCAACTAAGAGACTAGGGGTAAAAGGAATCTAAAAATCTGTTACGAATGGTTCATACATACATACATACACATCACGCTTCATTCCCTGTAGAAAGTTAGGCGGAGATCACGGATCCCCATTTGTCCCACCGACAGACCACTTTCGCTTCATTGACACTCATACACCTCCTCATACACACACGGCAGTCTTAGGTACTCCTAACGTCACCCTTGTACAATATGGCGTCTATCTGACTGTTATGTCTTATTGGGCCGGCCCCTACGTAACCGCCCTTCCACTTCACTCACATATATTCCTTTTGTCAATCTACTATCATTCATCCGCATAACGTGTCCAAACGAATGGTTTCTAAAAGATCACAACCCTAATTTATGCTAATAAGTGATAAAGTAGATGTTTTCATATCTCCTAGGTTCTGTCCACCCCGAAAGGGATTAAACGACGTGAATGTATATGTATAAATGTAAGTTCGCGTAATTATTGTAAGGTGAGAGAAATCCTACCTATTTATAAATTAATAGCGACAGTGGCCAAGTGGTCCACTAAACAAAGACCTCTGATTTCGTATGAGAAAGGTCCTAGGTTCGAATCCCGACTCTGGCATGTACCAATGAATGAAATTTAAATATGTTTTTCATTTACGTACACAATTTACAGTCACTAACGGTGAGGAAACCTGCTTATCCCTCGGTATAGGTAATAGCCAGTGCCTGTATACGGCGATACGGTTCACTACCTATCACGTCTTTAGTGAGTCGCGGGCTTCGAATGGCTCATACAAGACATAAAAAAGAAAGTGTGTATACACAATGGAAATGAAGTTTAATGCATTTCTATTTACATTTTCGTATTAAAAATACAATTACGAAATGCATCGAATTATTCGGTGAGGGAAAACTTCGTGAGGAAACCTACCTGTTCCCGAACAGGTAATAGTTAGTGCTTGCAAATGGCGACACAGCTGACCACCTGTCACACTGAGTACTGACTTGGTCAACACGTGGATTCGAGGTGGTCATAGAATTACTAACTAGGTATCTCCTATGTCACTTTTTAGCATAAAATATTAGGGATGCGATGTTATTTGGAACATTGGTTACAGATGCTAGCTACGTACGCGTTCACGACCATTAACCCTTGCGGGGTTGTCAGAGGTACGCATTTGCGAAGGTAGTTATTCTATGGCCACCTCGAACCCACGAGTTGACCAGATAGTTAGTACTCAATGTGACAGGTGGTCAGCCATGTCGCCATTTACAAGCACTAGCTATTACCTGGCTGGCCTGCTAGCTCTTCACTCAAATAACTGCCTTAGGCACATTAAGAGAAGAACAACAGCTAGTTAGCATTCCATTAACCCACCACGGGACTTACATACATACACATCACGCCTTATTCCAAGTAGAGAGATAGGCAGAGATCAAGGATCCCCATCTGTCACACAAACCACTTTCGCTTCATTGACACTCATACACAGTGACAAATTTCGTCATTTCTAAAGCGAAAATTGACACTTTTGCTGTAATCATTGGTGATATTTGACACTTTAGCTAATCCACTATGAACTTCACACTATTACTGATCTGACATTGAACTGCGTTTGTGCTAAAACGCATTAGTGGAACTTGGGCTCAGTTAGTATTCTTTTTACTTCCTAAACTTCCACGGGACACTCGGCGGTTGTATTTTTATTCAGTACGTTATAAAATGGAATAAAAAGCCCATTTTTCATCCACACACCTTTTCATACACACTCGTTGATACCTCCCTTGGCTTTATACCATGGAGTAATGAATAAGAGGAGTGGGCCTTACGCAATATTTGTATGGAAACTAGCGTGGCATTACGCGGGGTGAAACGAGGTACGCGGGATGGAGGGGAGATATTACAACCAATTAAAACACGACATCGGCCAATCAAATTAGGTATCTTGTTTCTACTACACATTTTTAGACTCAGCACCAATTAAAACACGCCTTTTGGACTCCGCACCGCGTAACGGGGACCGCTCCTTACGCCGGGTCCTCTTTATATTTGGTTCGTGGCTTTATTTGGCACGCAGTCCCTTATTCGCAAGGAAACCATTAACTCCACAGGAATCTTGAAAGCAGAATTTATGATCTTAATTTATAGACTGCGCACCCTTTTAAAAGCATGGCTTGATAATGGATTTCAGAAACACGCGGTTTACATATATATGTACATATATGAATACTTTCACGTCCTTTAATCCCTTTCGATTTGGACAGAACCTCGGAGATATAATATCTCCTAGGTCACTTTTTAGCATGAATATTGGAATGGTGATGTCATACACATTAACACGTTGCTAGGCCATTGCTCAATAGATTCTATTGACCCATATTTATTCCCTACGCCTCGTAAAACGAATGCTAACTAGCTGTCATTCTTCCTAGCATGTCGTAGGAGGCGACTAAGGGACTAGGGACTATCCGAGGTAATGTATCCAAACTATGCGGATGAATGATAGTAGATTGACAAAAGGAATTTATGTGAGTGAAGTGGTAGGCGAAGTGGTGTGAGTGAAGTGAATAAGACTAATGACAGTCGGATAGACGCCATATAGACGCGACGACGTGAAGTTAGAAGTAACTGTAACCGCCAAGTGTGTATGAGGTGTATGAGCGCACCCTTTTAAAAGCATGGCTTGGTAATGGGATTCAGAAACACGCGGTTTAAATATATACGTATGTATACGTGTACATTCACGTCCTTTAATCCCTTTCAGGGTGGATAGAACTTCGAAGATAGATTATGCCCTTTTGGTGAAAAGAACGTCACTTCCTACACAACAACACACAACCTACGTCACTTTTTGCGTATTAGGGTTGTCATTTCATATACATTAACAGTTTGCTAGCCCATCTCATGCTACTATGGGACGTAAAAAGAATTCTTACTAGCTGCCGTTCTTCCCGTCATGTCGTAGGAGGCGACTAAGGGACTGGGGGTAAATAGAATCTATTGGGCGATAGGCTAGCAATCAAAGTATATTCTAGATAAAGATATTCTAGTTTCATAGAAGTATAACATTTACATAGAAAATACTTAGTTTCTAAGATTCTGTCCACCCCGTAAGCAATTAAAGAACGTTAATATAAATTTTATGTATGTGATAATAGGCAGGTATATTGTAGGTATATCGGACGCATATTTCCTTAATAAGTTTTAGCATGAATATTAGATTATTAGTATATTGAATTTTTCTTACACTTTACATACACTCAATAAATCGCAATATATAATAATATTTTATATTTAATTAACTAATTAAAAATATATTTTTTTTTAAATAACTAATTGAAATCATTTTTAATTATTCATAAATTTAGATTTATAATACTATAATATAATGATAAGATAGATATAGTCCAACATAATACCAGAGCTAACTGCTTTCTAAAATAGATCGTTAATAACGTTGTGTAGTTGCCAACTGAATAGTTAATCTTCTACTTAGTAAAACGTCAGAGGACTGTCTAAATAGATAGTGACATTTTGTTAGCTTGGGATTTTCGTAATTTATGATTAATAACTAACGGGACTTATCGCGCCATGACCATGGCTACTGCAACGTAGCCGAAACGTCGGGTTAATAAAGGTAATTTTATTATATAAAAACTTACGCGATATGTCCCGTTAGTTATTGATCATGAGTATAAATCGCAAATCTCTTAAAACTATTTCGTTATTTAATCAGTGTGCATCTGGATTGAAGGCCCATTTTTTAAATGACAATCGAAATGAAACTCACAAGGCATTAAGTAAAGAATTAGTAAAACTTATACCATTTGTTCTTAAATTTCTTAAACACACATACATATCGACACCTAACGGCGCACTTGTCCTAAACTCCATTTAGCAAACTTTACGGGAGAGAGGTTTAAAGTTGAAAAAGTTGTCGTGAAAAGCAAAAATATCCAATATTTTTTACCGCCTAGACGCCAAAAATGTCGTCGTTTTGCCATGAAACCTACATCAGTAGACATAGAAAAAAATTTTTAATCGAACCGTATGATTAACTCATTTTTTAGCAAAAATGCCGTTAGGTGTCGATATGCATTCACGTGTTTTAATCCATTTTACAAGAAAACGGGACTTATCGCGTTTATATTGCAAACAAAGTTTGTTATAACGTTGAAGAATAACCAGCTGTTCCCAAGTGGGTAAGACCTCAAACTTTTTATTAAAGGTCCAAGGTTCGTATTCCGGGTCTGGCATGTACCAATGAATGTAATTTAAAATGTGTTTTTCATTTACGGACATATTTTACAGTGGTGATAGAAAATATCGTGAAGATACCTACCTATCCCACGTTAGGTTAGGTTATTGTCACGGCCTGTGTCTATATACGGCGATACGGTTCACCGTGGGCTTCGAATGACCCATATGCCTTCGAAATTTTGGAGATGGACACTCAAGACTACCCCGCCACAATAAAACGGAAGTGTCTGAACACAAGTTGTGAAGCGTATTTTTATGTAACTGTGCTACGTGACGTTTCGGCCACGATAACACGACTAAAAAACACGATAAGTCCCGTTTGCTTAGAAAAAGAATCAAAATAGCGAGTCTCTCAAAAATATCGTCCTTTAATCCCTTTGGGAATGGACAGAACCTCGGAGATACGATAAAATGTACTAAGTCACTGTTTAGCATGAATATTGGGTTGTGATGTCATATGGAAAAATAGGAACAGGTTGCTAGCCCAATAGACAAAAAAAGACAAACGCGTTCATGATTATTAACCCTTGCAGTTAGTGGTTCAGGTGTCCATCTCTGCAATAGCGAAGGTAGTAATTTTATGGCCACCTCAAACTCACGTGTTGACCAGTACTCGATGTGACAGGTAAGCCGTGTCGCTATTTACAAGTTCGGGGAACAGGTAGGTTTCCTCACGATGTTTTCCCTCACCGTAGTATTCGACGCATTTCGTAAATGTACAATAGATTACCCAATAGATTATATTTATATTTTCCTTTGTCATTTACCATATATATAATCAGTTGGAATCCCGTGCTAGTTGGGCACGTAAAAGAATGCTAACTAGCTACCGTACTTCCTGACATGTTGTAGGAGAATAAGGGACTAGGGGTTAATGGAATCTATTGGGCGATAGGCTATCAAACTGTCACCAATGTTTCATATGACATCATAAGTGTAATGTTCATGCTAAAAGTTGTATTTGAAATAATAATATATAATATTGTAAGACACTATTTCACCAATAGAACTAGCCCCATGCTAAGTACATTTAAGTCTTATGTTAAGGGTACTAGTCAACGTATATTTAAGAAATGTATACATATTATACATAGATAAATACATATATAGCATAAATAATTGACGACCAGACTGGAAATCAGAACAAAAGCGTAGTTCTCAACTCTACCTCCAACGGGAATCGAACCCGGGGCCTTACGATTAGCGTTCACGTGATTAACCAATGGCACCACGGAGGTCGTCAAAATTATATACTATACTATCGTGTCTTAAAGTTTTAAGTACGTGAATGTATATGTATGTATGTAAAAAAGACATAGAAAATATTCCCAGTTTTACAATCACCTCTTACGAAAACCATCAAGCAGACAGGCAGCTAGTTAGCATTCTATTTTCGTCTCAGACCAGTTAGATTCAATTAGGGCTAAGAATAACTGAATGCTAGTGGCCAAGTCAGTTAGATTAATCGTTTAATTTTCACATTGTCCGTTGAGTGTCACGCCTCATATACATCAGTCTACTAGACGTATTAATAGGATAGTTGCGATTAATACATATAACTCAAATAACACCAGATAGATCCACGATCATTCTATTTTTTTCGTTTCTTAAAAAAGCCATTCACCACAAAGGTTATGTCGGCTCAAGTACAAACACTGATGCCACGGCGTTTGCACTTGTAATTCAGTCGCCATGGTTACACCAACGCCGCCAGCCGCTACAACCGAAGAAAAAAGAACTCGAAGTTCAATTTTTCTCCTCTTCCTTGTTCTTCGGTTCGTTCCAGTTGAGGATCCAAATATAATCCCAAAGCAAACAGATTGAGCCAGTTTGGCATCACAATTGACTAAATATTCAGCCGAAAATAATTATTTGTATTTTCAACTTTCACTGAGCTACTGACTTTGTTGACGAACCATAGACGACCGCATTCTATTTTGCTTTGATGGTTTGGACACATGGAGTAATTAATAAGAGGAGTGGGCCTTACGCAATATTTGTATGGAAACTAGCGTGGCATTACGCGGGGTGAAACGAGGTACGCGGGATGGAGGGGAGATATTACAACCAATCAAAACACGGCATATACAACACATTGTTATATAAAGAGGACCCGGCGTAAAGAGCGGTCCCCGTTACGCGGTGCGGAGTCCAAATGGCGTGTTTTAATTGGTGCGGAGTCTAACAATGTGTAGTACAAAGAAGGCAACGCTAAAAGTGCAGTCCCAGTAACTATTTATAAGGGTTACGTTTATAAGAACAAAAGACAATATTTTTCATTTCGAAGCACGCGAACGTATAGTGGCCATAACAATGCATAGTGGCGCCAGTTTTAAAATGTAAAATATTGTCTTTAGTTCTTATAAACTTAAACCTTATAAAAAGTTACTGGGACTGCACTTTTAGCGCAGACTGTACACAGTGATCTCAAAAACCCATACAAAAGGGCATTCTTGAATATTCCTCACATTTTTCTTGTGGCACGTAATCGTAATAAAATACGGGATGTACATTTTATGACTTCTTCCCCGCCGAATATATCTTTTGCTTAAATTTACGTGCTAGCCCCTCGCTTTAATACTACTGTTACATGGTTATGTTATGGTTCGCTTACATACGTACCTACACATTACGCCTGATTCCCTGTAGAGAGGTAGGCAAAGATCATCTGTCGCGATCCTGACAAACCACTTTCGCTTCATTCACACTCATACACCTCTAACACACTCGACGGTTATGGGTACTTCTATTGTCACCCTTTTCAATATGGCGTCTCATTGAATAATAAATTGGTTGGTTCACTTATTTGTTATTTAAAAGTGCCTAAATTATGTATTAAGTGTCGATGTAATAAAAAACGCATTTGCACCAATTTTACACCATTTCGGTGAGGGAAAACATCGTAAGGAAACCTACTAATTATCGATTTTAAACCTACTAACTATAATTAGTATATTATTATTTTGATTATAATAATTATTAATTTTGACAACCTCCGTGGCGCGATCGGTTAGCCGCCGGAACGCTATTCGTGAGGTCCCGGGTTCGATTCCCGGTGGAGGCAGAGTTACGAACTACGCTTTTCTATTGCTTTCCAGTCTGGTCGTTGATTATATATGCTATATATGTATTTATCTATGTATAATAAGTATATATTTCTTTAAATATACGTTGACTAGTACCCTTAACACAAGTCTTAAATGAACTTACCAAGGGGCTAGTTCAATTGGTGTAATAATGTCCAAATATTATTATTATTTATTACCAACCTAGTACCAAAAAAACTATGTAAAATAACAGATTACTCAAAAAACGTATCCCTTCTTTCTTTTCTTCTATCTTTTTAAATATTATTATTATTTATTTATAGCAAAATGTAATAGTCAGTGCTTGTAAATGGCGATACGGCTTACCACCTGTCATATTAGGTACTGCATTTTTAAGACAGGAAGAACAGCAGCTAGTTAGCATTCTTTTCCCATCCCATTCTAGCACAGATTAATTAATGATTTGAATTAATGAATTCTAGATTAATGAATAATTGTAAAAACCAGAAAATCCGCTTACCTAAAACCTTAACCCGTTAATTGTCGAAAAATCACGTCAAAAATTCCAACACGGCAGACTGGCCACATTCAAAATGGCGGCTTTAATTAACACGTCCCCGCTCTTAATTGCTGCATACATTTTTCGGATGCCAGCCGTAATTGACATTTCGATAAATCGTGGCCAGTCAAGGGGTTAAGGTTGAAATTTCAAGCTTAGCAAGAATTAAAAAAGTATTCGACGTAGCTCAGTTGTTTGGGGCTTGACTCTGTATCGAGGTTACATGATTCAAATCCTACAGCATGTACCAATGGAAATGAGGTTTAATGAATTTCTATGTACATTATTATAATAATAATATATTTATGAAATGCATCGAATACTAGGGTGAGGGAAAACATCGTGAGGAAACCTACCTGTTTCCCGAATAGGTAATGATCAGTGCTTGAAAATGGCGACATGGCTTACCAACTATCACATTGAGTACTAAGTATCTGGTCAACACGTGGGTTCGAGGTGGCCATAGAATTACTACCTTCGCACCTTGGACACCTGAACATCTGACTAGGGTTAATAGCCGTGAACGTGTTTGTCTTTTTTTGACGGCACAATATGGTATAGGTCGAGTTTTTATGAATAGGTGTATGAGTGTCAATGAAGCGAAATTCTTTTGTTACCCGTTCTAGGTAGCAATCGATTGTCTGCCTATCCTTTTAGGGAAGTAGAGGCTTCAACATATATGTATATAAAGAAGGGTTCAATCCCGACTCTGGCATGTACCTATGAATGAAATTTAAATATGTGTTTTTCATTACCGTACATAATTTACAGGCGCTAACGGTGAGGGAAAACATCGCGAGGAAACCTGCCTATCCCTCAGGACTACCTATCACTTTGGGTGCTGTCTATCAAGTGAAACGCGGGCTTCGAATGACCCATACCTAACATGCCTTCGAAATTTCGGATATGGGCTTTCAAGCCTCTGACTACCCCCCCATAATAAATAAAAAGGGAGTGTGTAGACACAAGTCGTGAAGCGTATGTATGTTATTTTAATTAGTTATAAGTTTGTAAATATTTTGTTAATTTATTGTAAAGATTTCATTGTTAAAATGTTCAATAATAAACAATATAACATTTTTATCAGATAGACGTCATATCGCTCATTTGGTGCAACAATGACGTAATTACACTTTTACAATTTTTAAAGGAGAGCCGATTAAAGATTTGTATACGATGCATGGCATTTTGGGGAGACTCATTATAATCCGAATCATTTTAAAGGTAAGTTTGATTTTTTAAAAAACATTTCGGTCGATGTTTCTCCGGGTGTAAATAGACTTTTCGAACATAATGACATAATAACTTTAATTTACAAAAAAATGTAATTACGACGTTGTTGCACCAAATGAGCGATATTTAAAAAGAATGATCTATAACCACCGAATGTGTATGAAAAGATGTATGAGTGTCAATGAAGCGAAATTCTTTTGTTACTCGTTCCAGGTAACAATCGATTATCTGCCTATCCTTTTAGGGAAGAAAGCGTGAATATATATGTATGTGTATAAAGAAGGGAACGGTAACAAGTTATAAATCTTTCGTGCCTATCCGACAAAGATATCTAAAGGGAAACACATGTGTGAAGGAAAAACGAAATTGCCTTTGTCTCCAACATGAAATATTGAATTGCGGATATTGTATTTGGCGAACGGAATTTCATAACTACATGAGAGAAGCTGGGATTTCAGAATATGACTAGCTGCCGTTCTTTCCATGTCGTTGGATGCAATTAAAGGACTAAGTTATTGGAAATTATTCGATTATAGGTTAGCAACCTGTCGCCAATAATAAATTTATGATAACAATATTTTTATTTTTTAGGGGGTATGCAAATGTATTGTATTGTGTGCTCATTTTTTGAAATAAACGTTTTATTATTATATTTTATTATATATGATAATAATAATATTTATGACACTATTACAGCAATTAAACTAGCCCCTTGGTAAGTTCATTAAAGACTTATGTTAAGGGTATTAGTCAACGTATATTTAAGAAATACATACATATTATATATAGGTAAATACATATATAGCATATAAAGTCAACGACTAGATTGGAAAGCAGAAGAAAAGCGTAATTTCTAGCGGGACCTCGCAATTTGCATTCAGGTGGTTAACCAATCGCACCACGGAGGTCGTCAAAATATTGACATAAAATATTGATGACAGATTGCTAGACCATCGTCCAATAAATACCATTGACTCTTCTACAACAAAAAGAACAGCAGCTAGTTTACTATGAAGACCTCCGTGGCGCGATCGGTTAGACACCTGAACGCTAATCGTGGTCTCAAAGATTCCCGATGGAGCCAGACTTAAGAAATACGCTTTTCTACTGCTTTCCAGTCTGGTCGTTGATTATATATGCTATATATGTATTTATCTATGTATAATATGTATACATTTCTTAAATATACGTTGACTAGTACCCTTAACACAAGTCTTAAATGAACTTACCAAGGGGCTAGTTCATTTGGTGTAATAATGTCCAATTATTCATTTATTTATCATCCTACAGTCCCAAGCTAGCAAGGAACAGCAAAACGAATATTCCAATATCCTAATACATATATAACGTTGTTAGGGTCGAGATGCATATTTGATAACGGGGTCCCGGGTTCAATTAACGGTGTCTGGGTTTCTTCACAACGGTAGGGTGAGAAAAATGATATTAAACATGTGTCCCCATGTTATTTTTGTGGCAGTATGATTTCGTATTTCGGGTTTTTGCAAAGAACCTTTGCAACAAAATAAACGCATTCACGACCATTAACCCTTGCGAAGTAGTCAGAGGTTCAGGTTTCCATCTCCGCAATTGCGAAGGTAGTAATTATATGGCCACCTCGAACCCACGTGTTGACTAAGCCAGTACTCAATGTGACAGGTGGTTAGCCATGTTGCCATTTGCAAGCACTAACTATTACCTGTTCGACGAACAGGTAGGTTTCCTCACAATGTTTTCCCTCACTGTAGTATTCGATGCATTTCGTAAGTGTAATTTTATTACGAAAATGTACATAGAAATTCATTAAACTTCATTTCCATTGGTACAAGTTCAAGCGGGATTTGAACCCTGTACCCACTGATACAGAGCCAAGCCCCGAACAACTGAGCTATTTACACAACTGGGCTTTTGTTTCTGGGTGCTAAATTCGGGACAGTAGTAGCAATGTTTAAGTTTGTGTTTTTATGTTTTAATTTGTATATATTTAGTTTTATTTTGTTTGTTATCTAACTGTTCTTATGTCAATTAAATTCTATTTTTTTCGTAGTTTTTGCATAAACACTGAAAATATAATTAGACAATGGTGAATGACGAATGGTGGTTGTCTAATTATCAGTGTTTTCGCAAAATGCCTAGGTTATATGCAAAAACCCTAAATATCAAATCATCTTGCGACATACATATATAAAAAGATATTGTAAAGTAAGTAAAACGGCTATAGACCAGTGGGACCTCTGAATGTTTATGACAAAGGTCCTAGGCTCGAATCTCGGCTCTGGCTTGTACCAAGGAATGAAAATTAAATGTGTTTTTCATTTACGTATATAATTTACAGTCTCTAACGGTGAGGGAAAACATCGTGAGGAAACCTGCCTATCCCTCGGTAAGGCAATAGCCTGTATACGGCGATACGGTTCACTACATATCATGTTGGGTGCTGTCAATCTAGTGAAACGCGGGCTTCGAGTGACCCATACCTAACATGCCTTTGAAATTTCGGAGATGGGCATTCAAGCCTCTGAATATCCCGCCACAATAAAAAGGGAGTGTGTATACACAAGTCGTGAGGCGTATGTTTATGTATGGCAAAGTATGAATTGTGTAATAACGTGTTATTTTAGGATGTAAATATTTATTACATTTATATATATTCACGACCTTTAATCTCTTTCGGGGTGGACAGAACCTCGGAGATTTAGTATCTCCTAGGTCAGTTTAGAGCACGAACATTGCGGGTCCGTTGTCATCATGGAATATTGGTGACAGGCTGCTAGCCTATCGCCCAATAGATCCCATTTACCCCTAGTCCATTAGTCGCATCCTAAGATATGCCGGGAAGAACGGCAGCTAGTTACCATTCTTTTTACGTCTCAGACTGGCTTCATAACACGGACTAAAACTAGTAACATTATCATAAAATTCTTTTAATCTATAAAGACACATACATATTAGGTTCTCTTTTAGGTTTTTTAGAATGCCTACCCATATTTTAATATTCATACTATGCTGTAGCATTATGTATAATCAATAAATACATTTACGAAATGCATCGAATTATACGGTGAGGGAAAACATCGTGAGGAAACCTACTTGTTCCCCGAACAAGTAATAGTTAGTGCTTGTAAATGGCGACACGACTTAGATTGCGTAATGACTATCTAGTCAACACATAGGTGGCTTACCACCTGTCACATTGAGTATTGACTATCTGGTTAACACGTGGGTTCGAGGTGGCCATAGAATTACTACCTTCGCAATTGCGGAGATGGAAATCTGAACCTCTGACTACCGCGCAAGGGTTAATGCTTTGGTTTTTTTGCTACATAATCCCACGAACCTAACCTAAAAACTTTTAATAACAGAATGCCAGCTGATTATTCATTTCAAGTCCCAGGCTAACAAAATATCCAAAATGGCGCAGAGGATAACAGGCACAAGTCGTTATTCTAATTAAGAAATTGGCTGGACAAAGATATTAGGAGTCTGCACCGAGAAGTTTTAAGGTTTAATATAAATAAGTTGTAAACCAGGCTTCCCTTGCCCATTTTACAAGAAAACGGGACTTATCGCGTATATTTTGAAAACATATTATTATTCGGCCATGTTGCAATGGCCTTAGTCACGGGTAACAAAGGTAATACTTTGTTTATAAAATATACGCGATAATTCGCGTTTTCTTGTAAAATGAATAAAATCCCGTGTTATTTTGTCCAGTACGCGATTTTGGCAGAATTGTCGCTACCCATGACTTTAGATCTTAGAGATCGTGCCACATAAATTGGCAGTTGGAGGCGTCGCCACAGTCGCGTAATTCAGTGCTACTCGTAAACACGCCAAAACTAGCACTCACTGTGCCATACGGCTCGATACATTATAGGTTTCATTTGTAACGGTCTTTGGTTGCAGAGCTATAAACTCAAATAAAACAAATTAATATATCAAAGTCAAAATATGTTTATTTAAAATAGACCCTATCACAAGCTCTCTTTGAATGTTATCTTATGATCTAAGTATAAATTAAAAAAACTATTTCAAACATGATTAATAATTAACGGAACTTATCCTTCTTATTATATATTACATATATTATGTGTTCCTTCACTCTGTCCGCAATAGACCGTTTAGTCTGTCTGACGTAGGATTTCCCACAGCTGAAATCAATCTTATACACACACTTATATCTTATATCATGTGTATAAATCGCGAATCTCTTAAAACTATTATTTCAAACATGGCACTGAGCATTGTCTTTACATATTTTTTACCGAGGCTAGATCAGCGGAGACCCTAGCTTGGAGAAGAACTAACAAGAAACTCCGGATATCAATTTATTATAATCACCCTTAACAAACATAAAAATTACAAAGAGTGAGCAAAAAACACAACGCTGGTAATACTAAATTTACCTTTCATACAAAATAACACGCAATGGCGGAAACGTCAAATTTAGTTCCAAGTTTGGCTACTGCCAATTTATGTGGCGCGATCTCTATAAATAAATACAGCACATTATATAAATTCAACAATACAACATATATGTATACAACAAATTAACCGTTTTTTTTCTGTCAAAATTATAAGAAAATAGCGAAATACTTGAACACCAAATTTTTAGGATATATTTTTATATTGTCGACTCGAATTCAATATTTTTTGTTTGATATTCTGATAATATTTCAATTGAGTCTAGCATGACCCTGCACAACATTATTAACTTTCATTATAGGTATTATAACGAACCAGCATTATATGGAATTTATTGAGGTCGGAGTTAGCGACCTGTCATCAATAAAAACCCAACATTCATGCTAAAAGTGACCTAGGGGATATCATCGTGTTTTCGTGATTTTCTCCACTTCAAAAGGGACGAAAGGACGTGAAAGTCTATGTTTTTATGAATGGATATAGATCATAAATAGCTGTGAAATAACTAATTTAAGTTGAGTAGTGTTTAAAGGAACACCTGATAATACGAAAACGCTTACTAAAAATATTGGCTTGCACACCAAAATAATACAGACCCAACAAACCTAACCTTTAATGGACGTTTAGCTATATTTCGGTATACATTTCAGTATTTTTGATGTGCATTTAATTATGTTCCATTTAAGTTTGTAACGTATAAACAAAACTCGTCCTACGGAACCCACATTCCCGGTACAACACGCTCTTGTTCGAAACTTTCTAAGTAGGGATCCGCTGCGAAAGTGTCAGGCCCTCGTAATAAGCATATAAATGGATGCTTACGGGCGATGGGCTAATCACCCATGCAATTTAAACTTTGAAAGAAAAGTTACAAGTCATGTTGGAACAAAAGTTTACATAGTGAGTACCGCGAACCAAATATAAAGAGGACCCGGCGTAAGGAGCGGTCCCCGTTACGCGGTGCGGAGTCCAAATGACATGTTTTAATTGGTGTGGAGTCTAAAAATGTGTAGTAGAAAGAATATACCTGATTTGATTTGCCGATGCCGTGTTTTAATTGTTTGTAATATCTCCCCTCCATCCCGCGTACCTCGTTTCAGCCCGCGTAATGCCACGCTAGTTTCCATACAAATATTACGTAAGGCCCACTTCTCTTATTAATTACTCCATGGTGGGTACCGACATAATACCAGAGCTTGGACGTGTCCTTTGCTAGTTGGGGACGTAAAATAATGATAACTAGCTGCTGTTCTTACTGGTATGTCGTAGGAGGTGACTAAGGGACTAGGGGTCAATGGAATCTATTGGGCGATAGGCTAGCAGCCTGTCACCAATATTCCATGATGACAACGGAAGCGCAATATTCGTGCTCTAAGCTGACCTAGGAGATTCTAAATTTCCGAGGTTCTGTCCACCCCGAAAGAGATTGAAGGACGTGAATTTATATAAAAGTAATAAATATTTACATCCCAAAATAACACATTATTACACAATTCATACTTTGCCATACATAAACATACGCTTCACGACTTGTGTATACACACTCCCTTTTTACTGTGGCGGGGTAGTCATCTCAGAAATTTCGAAGCAATGTTAGATATGGGTGTCTCGAAGCCCGCGTTTCACTAGATAGACAGCACCCAACGTATCGCCGTATATTGGCACTGCTCATTACCAAGGGGTCAATGGAATTTATTAGGCGATGGGCTGTTCGTAAGACATGAATTCTGGGACTATGATACATAGAACCCGTTTAATATTAAATAGGAAAAGTTATTCTTAGCTTTAATTGACGACCTCCGTGGCGCGATTGGTTAGCCGCCTGAACGCTAATCGTGTGATCCCGATTCCCGGTGGAGGCAGAATTAAGAACTATGCTTTTCTTTTGCTTTCCAGTCTGGTTGTTGATTATATATGCTTGATATGTATTTATCTATATATAATAAGTATATTTGTTAAATATACGTTGCCTAGTACGCTTAACACAAGTTTTAAATAAACTTACTAAAGGGCTAGTTCAATTGATATAATAATGCCCTAAATATTATTATTATTGAAACTAGCTAGATTGGGACTTAAAAAAAATACTAACTAGGTACCTATCATAACGATAATGTAGTATGAAAATAATCTACATACATACATTTACGTTGTTGAGATTTGAAAGAAGATTAAGTGATGAAAATAGAGAAAGGTATATTAAGGTTTGGGCACATGGAGCGGATGGATGAAAGGAAGGTTACGAAAGGAATCTATAAAGCCAAAGTGGAAGGTAGAGTTGGACGGGGTAGGCGTAGAACTAATACAGATCAAATTGGAGACACTCTTCTCAAGGTGGATGTAGCGTGCATAACAGAAGAGCATGTAAAAAGGTTAATGGGTGTGAGTGAAGCAAGAGCGATTTGTCACCCATTGCAGGTGGCAATCGATAGACAGTGCCGATTGCGTTAGAGAATAAGAGGCGATAATATTTGTATGTATATGTATAGAAAAAGCTGATAAATTGATCAAGTCCCAGTGTATCACGATGTTTCTATCTATATAGATTATCTATTGGTTTATGTTTTACAAACAGACAGTTAAAACCACAACAGTTAAACAAACAGATAAAGAAGGCTATACGATGTGACCTACGTAAGGCTAATGCTCTTCTCATAAAAGAGTTGATCGAGTATTCGCCCGAAAACTGGGACGTAGCCACATGACGAAGTTGAGGACAGCTCGTGGAGACATGGTCACCTCTAAACCAGAGATCTTGTCTGAGATAGAAGATTTTTACGGCCAGTTATACCACTCGCGCTGCCGAAATCCGGATCCTGACCCCTCCGATTGAAGGGCCACGTTGACACGCCACTTCACAGAGGACATGCCCGAAATAGCTATGGATGAGATTGAGACGGCCTTAAAACAGCTTAAAAATGGAAAAGCTCCGGGAGAGGATGGAATCACCTCTGAGCTCCGGAAGAACTCCAAAATGTTGGGGCAGAGGTGTGGCTGTTCTGTTCTTCAAGAAAGGAGATAAAACTCTCTTGAAGAACTACAGGCCGATAACACTTCTGAGCCACATCTATAAGCTGTTCTCGAGGGTCATCTCCAATAGAATCTCAGCCAGGCTCGATAGCTTTCAGCCTCCAGAGCAGGCCGGGTTTCGACGGGGTTTTAGCACCATAGACCACATCCACACGTTGAGGCAAGTTATACAGAAAACTAACGAGTATAACAAGCCACTCTGCCTCGCGTTTGTGGACTATGAGAAAGCTTTTGACTCGGTCGAGACCTGGGCGGTCATGGAATCCTTGCAGCGATCTCAAGTCGACTGGCGATACGTGAGTGTGCTGAGACATATTTATGATTCCGCCATGATGACCGTTCAACTCCAAGGCCACGGCAAGAAACCTATCCAGTTACAGAGAGGTGTCAGACAGGGGGATGTTATGTCCCCGAAACTGTTCTCGAGTGCACTGGAAGATGTTTTCAAAATGTTGGATTGGGTTGAACGAGGAATAAATATCAATGGGGAATACATCTCGCACCTTCGCTTTGCTGATGATATCGTCCTGATGACGGAGTCGCAGCAGGATCTGGAGGAAATTCTGTCCGAATTAAATTCTGCTTCTCGACGCATCGCACTCGGGATGAATTTAGAAAAAACCAAAATCATGTTTAATGATTTGGTAGTCCCGAGACCGGTTGCCCTTGGGGGCACTCCCGAGGAATTGTTTCCCAATACACTTATTTAGGCCAAATTATACAGCTTGGCAGAAACAACTTTGAGAGTGTGCATCTGGATTGAGGGCCCATTTTTCAAATATTGGTCAATCGAAATGTAACTCACAGGGCATTTAGTAAAGAATTAGTAAAAACTATAGCATCTATTCTTAAATTTCTTAAACTTGAAACAAAAAAGTTATTGTCAAAAAACTGTGGCCCTCAATCCAGATGCCAGCATTTTCTAGATCTCGGAAAGTACGAATCCTGGGATAATGCTGTTTATTCGAGGATTTAGTAAAGAATTTCTTAAATAAATTAAGAAAAACTCAAATCTCAAAAATGCGTTAAATATAGGTTTAGGGCGATTTTGCTATGGCCCTCAGTTCAGAGGTCGCTGACTTTTGGAATCATCAAAAAATGAACATTTCTATACAAAAAGACTAATGTAACTTATATTATCTTGAAGCTCCATGGCTCAATGAATTAGTAATGAAGAAATAACGATACAAAAGCGAATAGTTTAAGAGAAAATGAAATTTGAATTTTCATCTGACGTACAAACTGAGAGCCCTAAACTTTCGACGATATTGACTAAACTAAGCCATCTACACTAGCGTACATAAGGATGACTAATTTTACTAATTTTTTACTAAATCCGTGCAATATTTACATGCCTCTAAATATCACACTTTAAGAGGAAAATGATTTTGATTATTTATATAGGAGAAAATTCTGTAGGGTGACTATGTTATGTGTAAATAAAATATGTATATGCAAGTATTTGACGTGTTCTTGTAGTATATTGTAGCACAGATGTTATTTTTATTATTATTTTTGTATAGGGTGTTTTGTTTTTGTTCATTGTCGTTATATTGCTCTAAACAAATGTTTACAATATTCTCAATAATTTATTTAACCTATTGTTTTAACCATTTAGAAATTGACGCTGCATTGTGTGAATATCTTTCTTTTTCATTTATTCATTGTGTGATATTGTGTGATCGCATCGCATCGCATCAGAAATGAGGTGATACGCCAGAGAACTAAAGTTACCGACATTATGAAAATAGTTAGCACGCTGAAGTGGAGTTGGGCTGGTCACGTATGCAGAAGGACTGATGGTCGTTTGTGCAAAAAAGTCCAAGAGTGGAGACCGCGTCTCAGTAAACGTAGTGTGGGGCGCCCCCCGGCAAGGTGGGAAGACGACCTGCGCAGGTTGGCTGGCATTGAATGGATGCGAACGGCCACTGACAGGGAGAAGTGGCGTCATTTGGGGGAGGCCTATGTCCAACAGTGGATTGATACAGGCTGATGATGATGATGATGATTATGTTTTACATAGACGTCCCTTGCTAAAAGTACGTAAAAAGAACGCTAACTAGCTGCCGTTCGTCCCGATATGTCGTAGAAGGTGACTAATTGACTAAAAGTAAATGATATCTATTGAGCTATGGGCTACCGACCTGTCACCAATGTTCCAAATCACTTCGCAACCCCATCTAATGAATATAAGCTAAAATGTGACCTAGGAGATATTATCGTGTCTTGAAGGTTCTGTCGATAGGAATTAAGGTACAGTTAATCAACCTAGATGTCAGTCCACTGCTGGACGCAGGCACGCAGGGCTCCCCAATGGTACACAAAACATGATCACTCTTGACCCTCAGCTAACCACTAACAGTGACCTTCAGGTCATCGGTCCACCTAGCATGGGGCCGTCCTACACTACGTTTACCGAGTCGCCATTCGAAAACCGCTTTACTCCAACGCTCGTCGGTTCTACGATAGACGTGGCCAACCCACTGCCACTTCACCTTGCAACATCGATACACAATATCTACGACTTTGGTTCTCTGCCGGATAATCTCGTTCCGGACTCTGTCCTTTAACGAGATACCCAGCATCGAACGTTCCGTTGCTCGCTGAGCGACATGTAATCGGTGAGCCAGCCCCACTGTCATGTTCCACGTCTCGGCACCGTATGTCATTACAGATAGGACGCACTGATTGAAAACCCTGGTCTTAGGACGTAAATATAAAATTTGTTAACTTACCTCTTCATCATTCTTCTTCAAAACATACGGTACTGTTTGTATGCTGCCGTACAACTGCTGAACACCGGGCATCATAGCCGGCGATATGATCAGTTTGACAGCTTGATTCTGACAGCTCCTGTCACTTTGACATGTGTCACTTTCACAACACTGAGCCAGTTTGGCACAACACTTGATTTTATGGCAACAACAATGATGACAATCTTGTTTAATCAATGTTTTTATATTTAAATTATCTTCTGAACTTTGACTGACATTTGCGTCGAAGGTGTTGGTAGTTTTTGACTTTTGTTTGACAGTTGCTTCTTGGAACAGTCTGGGTTTGTTATGGGTGCTGGGTGCTTGTAAAAGTGGTTTTTTTCTCGGTATGTCTTTAGGTGTTTCGAGAAGATATCTTTTCTTCGTGTCTTCTTGGTTCTTGTTGAAGGGATGTACAAGTAACGTTTTGGGGTTTCGATTTGCAGAGAACCCAAAATGGGCCTCGGTTTGTCCCGTGGTATCCAATTTGGTGGAGTTTGGGTTTACACATCGATTGTTGAGGAATAACTGATATGGTTTCTTTTAATTATACAACTTTTGTTGGTCCTGAAATTATACATTTTGATTTTAAATATTCTATATTTTTATATTTTCTATGCTATAACTTTTATTTATTTTAAAATTGTGGATTTTGTTTTTGCGCTTAATTTTTTAGTAAATATTTATTACTAATACATTTATATTATACCGAAAATTTTATTATTTCGTCTCTTTGAATATATACTCAAAAAGATTGAATAAATACATTATACTTAACCTAATTTTTTAAACTATACTTTACTCAAATAAATTCTACATTAGAATTGATAAATAATGTGTTAGGGTTGATATTGAATAATGATATTTATTGATAAACGCTTTATAATCATGTGAAGATCCATGTTTTTTCATGGACTTACGACATTTTTTTTTCAATTCTAGTCACTACTTTTTCTTCCAAACCATAAGTCTACTTTATAACATCACAAGTAAATTTAATTGTTTGGATACAGGATTAGAATTTTTCGCAAAACTTTAAATCCCAATTATTATTAATGTGAACTATATTTACGTACAAACGTATATAAATACGCCTCTACGTCACGATTTTATGTACTAATGTACAAAAAAATGCTTATACATATATGTACATACATCATCATGTTTCTACGTCCCTAATGGGATATCAATCGCCACCTGGAACAATCCTGACAAATCTCTCTTGCTTCACTCACACCCATTCTTACATGCTCTTCTGTTCATCACGCTACACCCGCCTTGAGAAGAATGTCTCAAGTTTGATAAGTTCTACGTGGCCTACCCCGTCCAACTCTACCTTCCACTTTGGCTTTATTATAATTATGCCATGGTAATAACATATTTGGTGATCACTGTATAAACTAAAAAGGTTTTATCATCCTTGATGCCGCTATCCGAATTTCGTAGCTGTATTACGTTGTCGAAATTATTCGTAGCTCAGTCGTTTGGGGGTTTACTCTGTATCAGTGGGCAGGCTTCAAACCCAGGAGCATGTACCAATAGAAACGAAGTTTTCTATACACATCACGCCTGATTCCCTGTAGAGGAGAAGGCAGAGATCACGGATCTCCATCTGTCCCGATCCTGACAAACAATTTCACTTCATTGACACTCATACACCTCCTCATACACACTCGGTGGTTATAAATATTTCTAACGTCTCCCTTTTTCAATGACTTTTTTATGCTGATGAAACAAATAGAGCTGCTGATCGTGTTCAAAGTTCAGCTTAAGAAGCTACTACTAGATAGAGCTTATTATTCTATTAAAGATTTTTTTAATGACAAATCGCTTAAGCGATAATTAGATGATGCTTTTAAAATATTTTGACATTATAGACTATTTATACTTTTGATTTATAATTGCAATGTAATTTAAACTATTTTAATTTTGACATTTTTATAATGAATTTGTACACCGCACCATGACGGCAGACCATGTTGAGACCCATTAACTTAGATCAAGATCTTTTGTACACATGTTTCACAAATAAATAGATTTTGATTTTTGATTTTGATGCTGTCTATCTGACTGTCATAATGACCTATTTGAACGGCCCTATGTCGCCGCCCTTCCACTTCACCCACATATATCCCTTTTGTCAATCTACTATCATTCATCCGCCTACCGTTTCATGGGCAGTTCGAATAAAAAAGTTTTCTCATGTTCTATTCAGATTTTCGCCCAAAAAACATACATTAGCAAAATGCACCGAATAGTCTACGGTGAACCGTAATAGTCAGTGCTTGTGAATGGCGACACAGCTTACCACCTGTCACATTGAGTACTGACTTGATCAACACGTGTGTTCGAGGTGGCCATAGTATTACTACCAACAGTGTCTCGATTGAGTCTACCATAACCTTTCACGAAATTCATATTTTTTTTTCTTTATTAAGCCATTCACCACTAAGGTTATGTCGGCTGAAGCACAAACACTGATGCCACGGCGTTTGAGCTTCTTGTTATTTCATCGCCATGATTACATCAACGCCGCCAGCCGCTACAACCGAAGAAAAACGAAATCGATGCTCCATTTCTTCTCTTCCTTGTTCTTCGGTTCGTTCCAGTTGAGGATCCAAACCTTATCCCAAAGCGAACATATATTCAGCCAAAAATAATTATTTGTATTTTCAACTTTCACTGAGCTGCTGACTTTGTTGACGCACCATAGACGAATGACGAAAATATTAATATAGAGATCGCGCCACATACGGTGGCAGTTGGAGGCGTCGCCACAGTCGCGTAATTCAGTGTTACCAGTAAACACGCCAAAACTAGCACTCACTGTGCCATACGGCTCGAAACATTATAGGTTTCATTTGTAACGATCTTTGGTTGCAGAGCTATAAACTCAAATAAAACAAATTAATATATCAAAGTCAAAATATGTTTATTAAACTATTTCAAACATGATTAATAATTAACGGGACTTATCCTTCTTATTATATATTACATATATTATGTGTTCCTTCACTCTGTCCGCAATAGACCGTTTAGTCTGTTCGACGTAGGATTTCCCACAGCTGCAATCAATCTTATACACACCCTTATATCTTATATCATGAGTATAAATCGCGAATCTCTTAAAACTATTATTTCAAACATGGCACTGAGCATTGTCTTTACATATTTTTTACCGAGGTTAGATCAGCGGAGACCCTAGCTTGGAGAAGAACTAACAAGAAACTCCGGAAATCAATTTATTATAATCACCCTTAACAAACATAAAAATTACAAAGAGTGGGCAAAAAACACAACGCTGGTAATACTAAATTTACCTTTCATACAAAATAACACGCAATGGCGGAAACGTCAAATTTAGTTCCAAGTTTGGCTACTGCCACCGTATGTGGCGGGTACTCTAGTTATTTTTGTCTCTATTATAGTCGGAAACAAATTCTAGTCCATACTCTTGTCTGTGAATTATGGATTTGAAAATTATTTTAAGTTTGCAAAATATTATTTAAATATTTGTAATAGGTACATTTATTATTACGGTCATATTTAGTATGGTTTCCAGCATCGAATGGATGCGAATGGCCACTGACAGGGAGAAGTGGCGTCATTTGGGGGAGGCCTATGTCCAACAGTGGATTACTACAGGCTGATGATGATGATGATGATTTAGTATAGTTTTCGTCACAATATTAATAAAATTGTACTTAATGTGAATACATGAACAATAAAAATTGACTTAATCTTAAAGATAAACGCCTTCTCATGGGTAAATGGGTAGCTTTGTTATGAGATTTACAAAAGATATATTATATGGTTCAAGTAGAAGAACAGTTTAATGCATACTCATTAATTGTTAAATGTTTTTCTTTCTTTCTTTCTTTCTTTCAATTGTTATTCAAAAATAAAAAAAATGGACGATTGTACTTCGTTTGTGTACAGAAATAAATCAATAGATATAATCATCCGGTGGGTATGAATAAAGAATTGTAATGAAGTGACAATTAATGTAAAATGAAATAAAATATAAAGCAGAATCGGGAATTAAAGTAATTTGGAAAATAATTTCAGTTATTTTAAAACTTGATGATGAGAATAATTTGATATATTATTTAAGAATACAGAAACATTTAATTTGACATAACTATTTAGTTATAAGCAGTTCGCTTCAAAATAGAAAAGATTGTAACGTTGTTTTCAATTTATATTAATTTAAGTTTTTAAAGTAAATTAATTACACTAAAACTTTCGTTATTGTCTTCATAAAGCCTTTATTCACTTAATATTTATTAGCTAAAATTTTTTTCATTTAATTAATGTCATGTCAGTTAACTTTTTTCAACAATTAATGATTATTTCGGTATTTTTAATAATAATTTAAAATATAAAAAAAATATTGCTTCCTCATTCAAGAATGTTATTAGTTATTTGTTTTTGTATTCTATTTAACTTCCAGATTTTAAGAATTCTTTTTATGTTTTGTTTTCAGTATTAAAATTTATTTACACGGTAACAATAGATCTTTATCTTCTTCTCTTTAAAAAAAAATCTTTAAAAAAAAATTCTACTTTCCGTCGCATCAGAAATATTCATATTGCTTTTTAAATACTTTGATTTCTCAATATTTATAACTACATATGGTCATGGTGTTTTTCCCTTTTATAAATCTAAATTTATTTTATATTAGCTGGTAAATTATTGTCGTTTTTATTTATTTAACATTTACATCACAAAATTCACAAAAAATAATCACTATTTTCACATATCAAAAAATTGTTCTAAGCACATTTAATATGTTTATTTTACATCAACACACTTACACTTCACATCACTAACAGTAAACAATCACAAATAACAATTTAACACAACATAACATTTAAACAACACATAGTAAACAAAAGTACAAGTTGATTGACCTTCAACTTATTGTTTACAAACAAACCGACGTGTAAACAAACATCAAAAGGTAAAAATGTCACGGGAATAAATATTGAAAACGTCAAGAGTCATAAAAACGTCAATTCAGTTCAATTTACACTTATATTTATGTCTTAATTGATTGAAAATCCCTTGATTTTATTGGGGAATTGATAGAAAATGTTAGTACACGTCCTCTCACAATGAAAATCCGAATTTAACTAAGTTAGCAAAGTGAATAGAAGATAAATTTTCGTTAGAAGATGTAGCATCTCAGCGCTAGATAATATAAAGTTGAGCTAGATATATTAAAATAAGGATTAGCTGAAGCGGTTACGTAGGGGCCGGCCCAATAGGACATATGACAGTGAAATAGACGTCATATTGAAAAAAGGTGATATTAGAAGTACCTATAACAACCGAGGTTTGTAATTATTGGGACAGATGGGGATTCGTAATCTCTACTACTCCTCTACAAGGATTCAAGTGATGTGTATGTATGTATACATTAAAGATATTTACTAATATTATAGTACATTTCTTCTCTGTAAATGCCGAATGATATTATGTATATGAAATATGTATATTCCAAAATGTTTTTTACTGTGCTGTGAGATGTCAGTAGAGCTTGCAGATATTTATTAAACCCAATCCTGGCAAACCTCTCCCTTCATTAACATACATACACCTCCTCATACACACTCGGCAGACAGAAATTTTTTAAATGTCATTATTTTTCAGTATATCGCGTATTTGCTGGGCTTAATAACTCAAAGTCAAATCTTTTTATTCAACAAAAGTATAAGTACTGTACATTGAAAGTCAAAACATTTGACAGACTTCCAGACAGATTTCTATGTATATTCTTTACAGAGTGTAGAACAGAAGAGCATGTATGAGAAGGTGAATGGGTGTGAGTGAAGCAAGAGATTTGTCACCCGTTCTAGGTGGCCATCGATAGTCTCTGCCTATCCTTTTAGGGAGGTAAAAGCGCGACTATATGTATGTATTTATATTCCTAACACATTCGTCGTATGTACGTCGTACCATGCTGTAAAAATTGTGTATATGAGGAGGTAATAGTTTTAAGAGATTCGCGATTTTTACTCATGATTAATAACTAACGGGACTGATCGCGTATGGTTTTATATAATAAAGTTACCTTTATTAACCCGACGTTTCGGCTACGTTGCAGCAGCCATGGTCACGGGCAGACTGGAACTAAAGGTGTTTTTATTATATAAAAACATACGCGATAAGTCCCGTTAGTTATTAATCATGTATATGAAGAGGTGTATAATTGTCAATGAAGCGAAACTGGATTTTAGGATCGAGACAAATAGGGATCCGTGATCTATGCCTACTCGACTACAGGGAATCGGACGTAATGTGTATGTATGTAAATAAATAGGGGATTTGTAACCATATTTTCGTACACATACACATCACGCCTGATTCCCTGTAGAGGGGTAGGCAGAGATCGCGGATCGCCATTTGTACCGATCCTGACAGACCACTTTCGCTTCATTGACACTCATACATCCTCTCATACACTCTCGACGGTTATAGGTACTCCTAACGTCACCTTTTTTCAATATAGCGTCTATCTGACTGTTATATGTCCCATATTTTCATTCGCACAAATATTTTACTTTACATTTTTCTCACCGCTACATCTAGCTTCTTTTATGCTAAGTGGCTTTAGCAAACTTGGGCGTTGAATTTCTAGGGCGGGCGCGATTGGGTGTCGCCCTGAAGCCGCCCGCCTAAAAATAGTTGCAACTATGAATGCAAGGTATATACATATACATTCACGTCCTTTAATCCCTTTCGGGGTGGACAGAAAATTGGAAACGATAATGTCTCCTAAATGACTTTTTAGTATGAATATTGGGGTTGTGATGTCTTTTAGAACATTCTAAGTCGACTTTTGTTTTTTCTAATCGTATTTCTATAACATTTTAGTAGCGTTGTAAAGTTGTTATTACCAACTTCACACTACTGCACTTATATTACTAAAGTGATATTGAACTACGACTGTGATAAAACGCATAAGTAGATGGGGCAAGTTGTAGCCAAATAGATTCCATGTACCTTTAGTCCCTTAGTCGCCTCCTCCTAAGTCTCATTATGTTAAGAAAAAATGTAAAATTTTATTCTTGCCATTGATTGACAGCGATACGGTTCATTACCTATCACGTTGGGTGCTGTATTTAGTGAAACGCGGGCTTCGAGGGACCCATACCTAACATGCCTTTGACATTTCAAGCCTCTTGTACTCCGTAACAATAAAAAGAGTGTATATATACAAGTCGTGAAGCGTATGTTATAACTGACCTATTAATTTATGTCATGTGAATTCAATATTATTTACCCAATAATCCTTGCGAGGTAGTCAGAGGTTCAGGTTTCCATCTCCGCAATAGCAAAAGTAGTAACTCAATGGCGAACCCACGTGTCGACCAGATAGTCGGCAATCAATCTGACAGGTGGTAAACCATGTCGAGGAAAAGGTAGGTTTCCTCACGATGTTTTCCCTCACCGTATAATTTGATGCATATCATAAATGTGTTTGTATTACGAAAAAGTACATAGAAATTCATTAAAGCGGGATTTGAACCCTGTACCTACTGATACAGAGCCAAGCCCCAAACAACTGAGCTCCATCGAATTTGTTACGCCATTCGGAACAATCTTGACAAATCTTGCTTCACTCACACCCTTTAACCTTCTTACATGCTCTTCTGTTCTTCACTACGTACACCTTGAAAATGATCGGTAAATCATACAACTATTAATCGAATCCGAATACAAAGTATAGTCAAAGTCAAAAGATTATTATTCAATATAAGCACAGTAATAGTGCATTGATTGAACGTCGAAATATATTGAGTGGCACTGGTTGTCTTACAACTAAGATTCAACCGTTGGTTCGGAAGCCCAAGCTATGGAGAAGAACCAACAAGAAACTCCAGCCTCAGGGATTTTTTGCCCTGTGCCAAATTACAAAACTAAATACATTTTCAGTCGTCTATGGTGCGTCAACAAAGTCAGCGGCTCAGTGAAAGATGAAAATACAAATAATTATTTTCGGCTGAATATTTAGTCAATTGTGATGTCAAACTGGCTAAATATATTCGCTTTGAGATAAGATTTAGATCCTCAACTGGAACGAAACGAAGAACAAGGAAGAGAAGAATTGGAGCTTCGATTTCGTTTTCTTCGGTTGTAGCGGCTGGCGGCGTTGGTGTAATCATGGCAATGGAATAACAAGAAGTTCAAACGCCGTGGCATCAGTGTTTGTACATCAGCCGACATAACCTTAGTGGTGAATGGCTTAATAAAGAATTTTAAAAAATACACTTTTTTGTTTCAATACTAAGTTTTTTTGTTTTTTTTTTGTATAGTGAATCTACATTCAGATTACCGCTTCATAATAACATAACATACGCTTCACGACTTGTGTACACATACTCCCTTTTATATATCAATATTGTAGCGGCGTAGTTAAAGACTTAAGCATCTATCTCTGAATTTTCGATAATTAGGTATGAGCCATTCAAAGCCCGCGTTTCACTAAATAGACACCCAACGTGATAATAATAATATTGTAGGACGTTATTACACCAATTGAACTAGGCCCTTGCTAAGTACATTTAACACTTGCGTGTAGCGTATATTTAAGAAATATATACTTATTATATATACATAAATACATATATAGCATATATAATCAACGATCAGACTGGAAATCAGTAGAAAAGCGTAGTTCTTAACTCTGCCTCCATCGGGAATCGAACTCTCACGATTAGCGTTCAGGCGTCTAACCGATCGCGCCACGGAGGTCGTCAAGTAATAGGTAGTGAACCGTATCACCGTATACAGGCACTGGCTATTACCTATTCCAGGGGCCTTACTCCACTAATTAACTTTGACAGCCACACAACTGCGTCGCTACTGCTTCACTTCTGCGTCTCGGCTGTAAAATTGGCACTCTGATAATATTTTGATCTTCCACAGTTGTGCTTTAATAGCGAGTCAGTGGTGCTTCAGTGGCAAGTCAAAGTATGGAAATGTCAATAGTGGAGTACCAAATATAAGGCTATTGAACTGACATTGACGGACGTTTGATTAGTGCATAGCTTTTTTATACTTCAGACGCAGAAGTACTTCAGATGTAGTTCGACAGCGCTTCAGTGGCCAAAATTTGTTAGTGGAGTGCCAAAAGTGTCAAATTACGGCCACTGAAGTATTATTGTATCAATACATACATACGCTTCATGACTTGTGTATACACACTCCCTTTTTTATTATGGCGGGGTAGTCATAGGCTTGAATGCCCATCTCCGAATTTTCGAAGGCATTTCAGGTATGGGTCATTCGAACCCCGCGTATCACTCGATAGACAGCACCCAACGTGATAGGTAGTGAATCGTATCGCCGTATATAGGCACTGACTATTAACTATCCTGAGGTATAGGCAGGTTTCCTCACGATGTTTTCCCTCACCGTTAGCGACTGTAAATTATGTACGTAAATGAAAAACACATATTAAAATTTCATTCATTGGTACATGCCAGAGTCAGGATTCGAACCTAGGACCTTTCTCATACGAAGTCCGAGGTCTTGCCCACTGGGCTACAGCCGCTGTTGTATCAATACTGAAGAAATATTTTGCCTACAATGCATTATACTTAGGTTCCCTCACCTCAGTGTCTATCCCTATCTATCTTGAATCTACCTTTAGACGAGTTAATTAAGGTACGATAATTTTAGGCCACATTAAGTTTTACGAGGGTCAGTTAATTGAGTAATCCACTTTGAAACGGAGTTTAAAATGTGATTGAGGATGTATGTAGGTATAATATTAAGGTATTAGCACAGATAATATAATACTACAGGTATTAGAATTGTCGGTATAGTATATTAAGTAAGAATATTGTTAAAAAAGGTGACGTTAGGAGTACCTATAACCGCCGAGAGTGTATGAGAGGATGTATGAATGTCAATGAAGCGAAAGTGGTCTGTCAGGATCGAGACAAATGAGGATCCGTGATCTCTGCCTACCCCTCTACAGGGAATCAGGAGTGATGTGTATGTATGTATATTGTTATGTATCCTATTTATTAATTTATATAACAAATAAAAAACATTTATTTACCTACTGATTTTGTGACGGAAAACAACGTGAGCAAACTGGCCTATTTCTTGTTATAGGAAATTGTATGTATTTGTGTACGAAATGAAATGATATTATTTTTATTCAACATAAGTACCTACCGTTAATGCAGTGACATGGTAAACCCCTGTCACAACACTCAACCTTTGACTACCCTGAAAAAGTTGTACGGTCGTGTATGCATATTTATTTACGTAACAAATATAATGTGTTTCCACGTCGTAGTTTGTGTATTCCACAAATGTATTTTTATAGTATCTACATAAGAAATCAGAAATCTTCATTTCAGGCAAGATTTGATTGAACTCTGTAACTACTTATTATTATTATTACTGATTCAGAGGCAAGCCCCAATGACTAAGTTTAGTTTGATAGTTAGATTATCAAATCGGTGTATATTTATTAGACACATAATCCTTTCGGCATTATTTGCCTATAATTCTTTCCCATAACACATCCGTATATAAAGTAAATAAATCATAAATATACTATATTAATTTTAATTTGTAAATAAAGAAGACTTTTATAATATAATTAATTAATACCTTCTTTAAATCTTAATCGTGTATTGCAGGATGATTTTACGAAAACAAGGATAGCATAATGGTGATCATATTTTCAATCATACTGAAAAATGTTAGGTCTTTTACAAAAGCACGAGTTGGTGGACTTCCTTATGTTACTGATCAACGGAAATCTAAAAAGGTTAGATTTTTTTTATTAAGCCATTCACCACTAAGGTTATGTCGGCTGAAGTACAAACACTGATGCCACGGCGTTTAAACTTCTTGTTATTCCATCGCCATGGTTACACCAACGCCGCCAGCCGCTACAACCGAACAAATCGAAATCGAAGCTCCAATTCCTCTCTTCCTTGTTCCACAGTTCGTTTCAGTTGAGGATCCAAATATAATTCCAAAGCAAACATATTTAGCCAATTTGGCATCACAATTGACTAAATATTCAGCCGAAAATAATTATTTGTATTATCAACTTTCACTGACTTTATTAATGCACCATAGACGACGAAGGTTAGGTTGGTATCTAATAAACAACGCCAGAAGTCAATCGCTTTGGAATAGTCGATCGTCATTGTCTAATTTATACGTGTATTTGCAAAATGCCTAGGTTTTTTGCAAAAACTCGAAATATCCTATCATCATGCGACATAGGTACCTGGAAGAACGGCAGCTAGTTAGCATTCTTTATAGCTTTCACATTGCATAGCTCAATGTTAGGTAGGGCCGAAAGGCAATATATTAGGAACACAAAACCCTTCCCGTGCGTTTGACGTATACAGAGATAACGTCAAAATCAGATAGACGCAACGGTATAGAAATGTTTAGATGGTCCAATAATAATAATTTATTAAGATTTGCGGAAGATATAAAATTGTAAATGATTTGATGCAATAGAATTTTATTTAATCATTTACTGGTATATTTAAGAATAATAATTTATTGAGATTTCCGAAACATATAATATTGTAAATAATCAAATATAATTGAGGTTTATTTAATCATTTACATGTATGAGTAGGTTAATGGGTGTGAGTAAAGCAAGGGAGATTTGTCACCCGTTCCAGGTGGCGATCGATAGTCTTTTCCTATCTCCTTATGGACGTAGAGGCGTGAATATATGTATGTAATACTTTGACTAGTACCCTTAACACAAGTCTTAAATGAACTTACCAAGGGGCTAGTTTCATTGGTGGAATAGTGTCCTATATTATATTTTGATGTGTTAGGTATACTGGTATATCTAAATACTTACTCCACTATATTCTTTAGATGCGTTGATATTCCTTTGTTAAAAGGGACTTAAGTTTACACCCTTATCCAAAAGTTTCACTATAGATAGGTAGATGATACCATGTTAAATTGGGATTTAAATTGTACATCTATTTGCCTTTTACATAGGTACGGTGAGGGAAAACATCGCGAGGAAACCTCAACCAACCCTGGGAGTGCTTGTAAATGGCGACATGGCTTACCACCTGTCACATTGAGTTCTGACTATCTGGTCGACACGTGGGTTCGAAGTGGCCATAGAATTACTACTGTGGCGACCTCTAGAGCGCCTCACACAGAGAGAAACCTAAGTAAAACCTAAGTTGCAATTAGTTAAACATAATTACCACAGATGACGCCGCCAAGAATAAAATAATAATCACACAAATCAATTTCCTAGAACGCGCAATTGAAATATTTATCGGAAACAAGATATATACAAATTTCCAAGTCAGGCCATTAGCCTGGACGAACACCTGCCCAGGTAGGAAGTTTCCTCTTTTCCTGTACGACACAGTGGATCCTACACTACCTTCGCAATTACGGATATGGACAACCAACCCTCCTAAGGGTTAATGGTCGTGAAAGCCTTTGTATTATATTTTTTAAACCGATTATCAAATAGAGTCTTAAACATAACATATGGGGTTAATAAAGGTAATTTTATTATATAAAAACTTAGGTACGCGATAAGTCCCGTTAGCTATTAATCATAACATGTAATCTCAAAGGAGAATATCATGTAATAGAAAGATTCGCTCGCTCTTTTATATGATGAAATAATGAAGTATAACATTAAATTGAAAAAGCATCTTAAATGCATATTATTTATTTCTTAATACCTCTTACAATGCTAGGAAGAACGGCAGCTAGTTAGCATTCCTTTTACGTCCTAGCCTAGCAATCGACTAAAACCTAACTCTATAAATAAAAAAAGACAAACGCGTTCACTACCATTAGTAACCCTTGCGGGAGTCAGAGGTTCAGGTGTCCATCTCCGCAATTGCGAAGGTAGTAATTCTATGCCCACCTCGAACCCACGTGTTGACCAGATAGTTAGTACTCAATGTGACAAGTGGCAAGCCATATCGACATTAACAAGCACTAACTATTACCTGTTCGGGAAACAGGTAGGTTTCCTCACGATTTTTTCCCTCACAAATGTATTTTTATTACTAAAATGTACATAGAAATTCATTAAACTTAATTTCCATTGGTACATGCTGTGGGATTTGCACCCTGTACCCACTGATACAGAGTCAAGTCCCAAACAACTGAGCTACGTTGAATTCCCTATAAATCGAATCCTAAAAGCCTAAAATACTTTTTGGCAGCTCACACGTTCGCTAATGCACTAGGCATTAGAGAAAGTCTGGATTAGTTAGGTCTAGACTAAAGTATTAAGTAATAGGTGATCGATTAAGCGGCTGTAGCCCAGTGGGTAAGAACTCGGAATTTTTATGAGAAAGGTCCTAGGTTCGAATCCCGGCTCTGGCATGTACCAATGAATGAAATTTAAATGTGTTTTTCATTTACGTACAAAATTTAGAGTCGCTAACGGTTAGGGAAAACATCGTGAGGAAACCTGCCTATCCCTCAGGATAGGAAATAATCAGTGCATATATACGGCGACACGGTTCACTACCTATCACGTTGGGTGCTGTCTATCTAGTGATACGCGGGCTTCGAATGACCCATACCTAACATGCCTTCGAAATTTCGGAGATGGGCACTCAAGCCTCTGACTACCCCGCCATAATAAAAAAGGGAGTGTGTAAACACAAGTCGTGACGCGTATGTATGTATGTTATGTATGTGATCGATAACTTGTGCTAGATTGGGACGTAAAAAAAATGCTAACTAGCTGCCATTCTTTACGTGTATAGAACGTGATTAAGGAAAATTGGGTCTCAACTCGGTTATAGGTACTTCTAACGTCACCCTTTTTCAATATGGCGTCTGTCTGACTGTCATGTCTTATTGGGCCGGCCCCTACGCAACCGCCCTTCCACTTCACTCACATATAATTCTTTTGTCAATCTGCTATCATTCATCCGCATAACATGTACAAACCATCGAAGCATGCCCTTTTCATTCCTTGTTACTACTTATGTATGTATTCAATTATATTTCTTAAATATACATTGACTAGTACCCTTAACACAAGTCGTAAATGAACGTACCAAGGGGCTAGTTCAATTGGTGTAAATAGCGTACTGAATATTATTAATATTATTATTGAATAATACAATCACATGATATTACAAAAAGGAATTTCAATTTATTAGATGTTTGTACCTATAACCGCCGAGTGTGTAAGGTGGTTTATCAGAATCAGAACAAGGGGTTCCATGATCTCTACTCCTCTGTAGGGAAACAGGCGTGATGTGTATGTATTCAAATAGGAAATAAAATACAAAAATAACTTTACGAAATTCTTATATTAACTTAAATAATAATCACAAACAAGTTTTTATAATATCAGTGCAATTAATTTTACGGCGAGGGAAAACATCGTGAGGAAACCTACCTGTTCTCGAACACTATAGTTAGTGCTTGTAAATGTCGACATGGCTTACCTGTCACAATGAGTACTGACTTGGTCAACACGTGGGTTCGAGGTGGCCATAGAATTACTACCTTCGCAATCGCGGAGATGGAAACTTGAACCTTTAAGGCTGAATAGTCATAAAAGCATTTGACTTTATTTACTAAACAGATTTTTTTAAACAGTTTTTGTCAATTGTTGATCATATAATAGGTATTAAATAGTGAGACAAGGTTCTGTCCACCCCGAAAGGGATTAAAGGACGTGAATGTATATGTATGTATATGTAAATCATTCTCTCCATACAATAAAAAACTAGCTTAGACAATAAACAAAACACTAAAAGAATAAAAATCTAAATGTATGTATGAAACTAATACAGATCAAATTGGAGACATTCTTCTCAAGGCGGGTGTAGCGTGAAGAACAGAAGAGCATGTAAGAAGGTTAATGGGTGTATGAAGCAAGAGATTAATCACCCGTTCCAGGTGGCCTTATAGTCTCTGCCTATCCCGATAGGGACGTAGAGGATTGAATATGTATGTATTTATAAGTTTAGCCTTCTCTTAGTAACTTCAATTGTCGAATCCAAGTTGTTAAAGACTAAAAATGTATGGGTTTAAATCAAATGATTACATATTGTGATTTTGTATTGAACTGAAATTTTGTATCAACATAGTATTATAACTTATATACACGGCAACATTTTTACATACATACATATATACACCTCTACATCCCTAAGGGGATAAACAGAGACTATTAGGCCACCTGGAACGGGTGACAAATCTCTTGCTTCACTCACACCCATTAACCTTCTTACATGCTTTTCTGTTCCTCACGCTACACACACCTTGAGATGAATGTTTAATGTTTTAGCAACATATTTACATTTTAGTGACTGATGGCCGCTGGAGCAAAAAATCCTAGAGTGGAGACCGCATCTCAGTAAACGTAGTGTGGGGCGCCCCCCGGCAAGGTGGGAAGACGACCTGCGCAGGTTGGCCGGCATCGAATGGATGCGAACGGCCACTGACAGGGAGAAGTGGCGTCATTTGGGGGAGGCCTATGTCCAACAGTGGATTCAGACAGGCTGATGATGATGATAACAATTCTCTTAGCGTTTTGCCATTTGTCTAAGGGTTGTGTTACACTATGTTTATTTCTTCTTCTGTGGATTACGGCCAGGGTTACCGCCGCCTCTACCGAGTTGTGGGGCGCGTCCTCTGTTACCGAATGCTCCTCTGGCTCCACCGCGGTTGGAACGCATGTTCTGGCCACCTGTGAGGGAAATACGGTTTAGACAAATGCATTCACAACCATTAACCCTTGTGGGGTAGTCAGAGGTTCAGATTTCCATCTCTGCAATTGCAAAGGAAGTAATTCTATGGCCACCTTGAACCCACGTGTTGACCAGATACTCAGTACTCAATGTGACAGGTAGTCAACCGTGTTGTTGTTTATAAGCACTAATGCCATAGAATCAATTTGCAATTCTGGAGATAAATGGATGGAAAAAGTATGCTACTACTACTGATGTTTTTATAATATCAGTGCAAAAGTAATTCTACGGTGAGAGAAAACATGGTGAGGAAACCTTTTCTAGATAATATGCAATAGTTAGTATCTGTACAGTAAACATTCCCATTCTTAGAAATTGGTCTGTGTATGGACGTAAAAAGAAAGCTAACTAGCTGCCATTCTTCACGGCATGTGGCAAAAGGCGCCTAAAGGGCTATAGTGGTGAATAGAATCTATTGGACGACAAGTTAGCATTAATGGTCCATTTAACATCACAACCCCAATATTCATTCTAATAAGTGACCAAGGAGATGTTTCCAAGTCTCCAAGGTTCTGTCCAACCCAAATAGGATTAAAGGACGTGAATGTGTATGTATCTTTCTATTAAAAAGCTTACCTCGTCCTTTCTGCATATCATTTCTCCCGCGCGCTTTAATTTGAGTTTCCTCTTTCACCATATCAATAACTTCGTCAGGAATCCTCAAGTACTTGATGGTAGACCCTCTGATGTAGCATTCTGGCATCCTCCAAAACTTATCACCATCACGCGAAGTACAGATCACTTCACGTAAATTTATATTCATCCAATTATCACAACTTACTAAGTGTCCGTTGTATGTTTCACCATTTTTTAGCTCAACTAACATAGGATGGTTCTGTGCGGTACGTAAGAGAGATAAAGGAAGCATTTTGGTACGTTATTACGTCTAATAAAGTTATTATTATAGTATTTCTAAGCGTTTTCTGTTGACCAAAAATTGTTACGTTTTGTTTGGCTGTGGTTTTGAGGTTATGTTTGTTTATTACTTATTTTTGTTGGTTGTGTTACAAATACACTGTCGTAGTTTGAAAACAACTTTCATAAGTCAGTCAATGTTTTATACACATATGGATATTCGAACTAAATATGAGCTATATACATGCACATTACGCTCATTTAACTACAGTGATCTTACACAGCCGTCCTTATTTATCTCGTATCTGGATCCTGACAAATGACTATTGCTTCATTGATATCCATATACGTCCTCCTTCAAAATTGTATTGATACAAATTGCAAACCACGACGCGTTCGCTATTACACGAGATATTCTTACGTGAAAATTACGTTTTTATATCTAACAGCCATATCGGCTGACCCAAACCAATCGTGAGAAAACCTACCTGTTTCCCTCACAGATGAAAGTTAATGCTTGTAAATGACGACATGGCTTATCACCTGTCACATTAGGTACTTACTATCTGCTCAACACGTGGGTTCGAGGTGGCCATAGATAGAATTACTACCTTCGCAATAGCGGAGATGGGCACCTGAACCTTTGACTTTCTCGCGAGGTTTAATGGTCGTGCACGTGTTTGTCTTTTTGTTTAATGGTAAAATTGATATATATATATATATATATATATATATATATATATATATATATATATATATATATATATATATATATATAGGACTCCTAAGTGGCTAAACGCTAAGAAGGGTAGAAATCAAAATGATTTAGATTCTTTCAAACAATCACGTGACTTACCAAATGCGAATGCCATTTTGAGTTAGACTGACATTTAGTATCGACACATCGTTGCCATTAGAACTCTGGTCAATCTTGATTTAGGTTTTAGGTTTCAGAAAAAGTATACAAAAAATTCGATTACAAAAATATTTTATTTACATTACAAAAAGTGCGCATACATATAAATAAAACAAATTAAATGCATTGATATTATCATAGCCACATTTATATGTGCTATTACGAAATACGTATTAGTACCTCATACACACTCGGCGGTTATAGGTGCTTCTAACGTCACCCTTTTTCAATATTGCGTCTATGTTACACTCATATATCTTGTGTTGAGTCTTGTGTATAAGGTGTATGAGTTTCAAATGTCGAATCGGACGTGATGTGTATGTATGTATTATAGTGAGTGAAAACATCGAGATGATATCTGTCTATTACAATAGGTAATATTCAGTGTAGAGTACATTACAAAATGATTTCAATATCCGCATATCGTAGGAGGCGACTAAGGGACTAGGGGTAAATGAAATCAGTTGATGGGTTAGCAAACTGTCACCAATGTTCCATGTAACATCACAACCCCATTCTTGCTAAATATGACTAAGGAGATATCGTGTCACCACGGTTTAGTCCCCGAAAGGGATTAAAAGACGTGAATGTGTATATCCTTTATCTTCAATCAATCAATCAGCCTATGTCAGTCCACTGCCGGACGTAGGCCTCCCCAAGAGTACGTTACAAAACACGATCACTCGTGGCCCTCAGCCAACCACTACCAGCGACCTTTTTCAGGTCATCGGTCCATCTAGCAGGGGGCGTCCTACACTACGTTGACCGAGACGCGGTCGCCATTCGAGAACCGCTTTGCTCCAACGGTCGTCGGTTCTACGACGGACGTGGCTGGCCCACTGCCACTTCAGCTTGCAATAGCGATAGACAATAAATAGACTAGTTATTTTTGAACACTCGCGATTTATACTCATTTTATTTACTATGTGAGACCGGGTCATATCACGATAAATTAATAAAGATATCTGATTACCTTTATACCACGGCCTATGCAACTGGGTCGAAACTTCGGGCAAAATAAAGGTAATCAGATATCTTTATTAATTTAGCGTGATATGACCCGGTCTGACATAGTTAATAAAATAATAAGTCCAGAACGAGATTATCCGGCAGAGAACCAAAGTCGTAGACATTGTCTATCGATGTTGCAAGCTGTAATGTCCTTTATCACCTCAGACAAGAGGACAAAAGGAATATATATGAGTGAAGTGGAAGGGTGGTTACGTAGGGGCCGGCCTAATAAGACATATAACAGTCAGATAGACGCTATATTGAAAAAAGGTGACGTTAGGTGTACCTATAACCGAATATGTATAAGAAGATGTATGAGTGTCAATGAAGCGAAAGTGAACTGTCAGTGGGACAAATGGGGATCCGTGTCTGCCTACCCCTCTACAGGGAATCAGGCGTGATGTGTATGTATGTAATTACTCCATAAAGGAACCTAGTGCCGCGAACTTATTCGCTGTAGCCGTAGTCACTTCGTTGTCACTGTCACTTTCTTCAGAACTGTCATCGCTTGACTGACACTTGCTGTCATCGGGCGAATCTGACAGGTCGCTGTCAGTCATCTGAGATGTTAAGGCCTGCACCCACTTTATGTATTTGATTTCGTCAGCGGTCTCGAATTTTTCTGTAAAATAAAAGAATGCATGACTTAAAAATATGTATTAGATAGATATATGATAAATATGTGTTAGTTAGTTGTACGGTTAGGACGGGGGAGCGATAAATAAACATGTGTACAGTCAACGCTAAAAGTGCAGTCCCAGTAACTTTTTGTAAGGTTTACGTTTATAAGAACAAAAGACAATATTTTACATTTTAAAACTGGCGCCACTATGCATTGTCATGACCACTATACGTTCGCATGCATCGAAATGAAAAATATTGTCTTTTGTTCTTATAAACTTAAGCCTTATAAAAAGTTACTGCACTTCTACCGTTGACATACATAAACACAGACGTCCATATCTTGAAAGGACCTTATAAAAAGTTACTGAGACTGCAGTTTTAGCGCTGACTGTACATACATAAACACAGACGTCCATATCGTGAACGGGTAGAAAAAGAGCAAAATTCAGACACATTTAACATACGCTTCACTGCTTCTGTATACACTCCCTTTTTATTGTAGCGGTAGTCAGATACTTCGAAGGCAAGATAGGTATGAGTACTTTAAAGCCCGCGTTTCACTAGATAGACAGCACCATCTTTTGTTCAAATCATGATACATGGCTACCGTTTCTTCCCAACTAACTATCTCATAGTCACTTTAAGTTTTCTTTTTCATAGATTTGTTTCTTAATGTATTTGATAGGTAGTGAACCGCATCGCCGTATATAGGTACAGGCTATTACCTATCCCGAAGGACAGGCAGGTTTCCTCACGATGTTTTCCCTCACCGTTAGCGACTGTAAATTATGTAACTAACTGAAAAATCTATTTGTGTAATGTAAATTGAAATTGTTTATGGTAATATTTACCTATATTAGCGTAGTATCCTTTCGGTTTAAGTGAGATACATATTTTTCCATCCAGCGTCATTCTTAGAAGACTGTTCGCTGCTCTGTATGTATCTAATCTGTGAAATTATAACACATATGTAATAATAATACTAAGAACCTAACGTAAGACTTAGGTTGTTGAAAAAAGTTTGAATTCAGAGGCCCAAGTCTACTAATTCGCTTTTCAATATCCATATCTACTTCAATATGTATCACTTAGTACTGGGATCAAATCCCGCTTGAGCATGTACCAATGGAAATGAATTTTAATGAATTTCTATGTACATTTTCGTAATAAAAACACATTTACGAAATACATCGAATTATACGGTGAGGGAAAACATCGTAAGGTACTTCTTTCCCGAACAGGTAATAGTCAGTGCTTATAAATTGAGACATGGCTGACCACCTGTCACATTGAGTACTGACTATCCGGTTAACACGTGGGTTCGAGGTGGCTATAGAATTACTACCTTCGCAATTGCGGAGATGGACACCTGAACCTCTGACTAACGCAAGGGCTAATCTTGAAAGCATTTGTCTTTTTTGATTGATTTTTGTAATTCATTATCAGTATATTGCTCTCATCAGTGATCATTAGTGAAATTTGACACTTTTGGACATCCACTACCAACTTCACACTAATACTGATCCGATATCGTCCCTTAGCTTAGTTTTTACATTTTAATGCCATTGGATGAAGCTCCCAATGGCCACATTGTTTTAGTTCCAAATTAGTGCCGCTTTAGTCAACGGAGACCTGTCAAATGCCAACCGGTCGTTTTCATAATGTAAACAAACATCTATTTGTTAAACAATGTAATTAAACATACGTATTATTAAATTATTTTAAATCAATAATAAATTAAACTCGGAAAAAAAATATTTTTCCGACATTTTTATCTTAAACAACGTTGAACTATTAATAAACCAATAGATTATTAGAAACTGATTAGAAATTGACACTTGACAGGTCTCCATTCTCACTAGCGCCCCTAGCGGGATAAAAAAGTGAGGAATGCTGCCATTGCGCGTCAAACCATTGGTCTCATGAAACAGATTTCAGCCAATCAGAAGTCGTAATTGAAAAAATAGTGACAGCGCTCAAGTTTGTTGGCGTCGCAACACCGCACAGTTTTTTTCGTCGCCTGTAAAGTTGGTAAAAATGACTTAAGCGGTGTTGTAAGCTAAGGGACGATATGGAACTGCGTGTGTGCTAAAACGCATTAGTAGAAGACCCCTGTAAGTACTTACCTAGCGGCTTTTGCAGTTAGGTACCCCCTTTTCTTTGCCCATCCGTTGCAAACATCCTTAGGACTCCATGTGTCATCCCCTTCGGGATGTTCAATACGAAGTAGAGAGACCATGTCAAGACGCTCTGCTAGAAACCTTTGAAGGAAAGATTGTAGGTTATACATACATAGATATTTATTTATTTACATAAATGTACAATAATAGATATACACTATAGGAGTACCTATAACCGCCGAGAGTGTATGAGAGGATGTATGAATGTCAATGAAGCGAAAGTGGTCTGTCAGGATCGGGACAAATGGGGATCCATGATCTCTGCCTACCCCTTTACAGGGAATCAGGCGTGATGTGTATGTATGTATGTAGATATACACTCGGCGGTTATAATAATAATAGTATTTGGACATTATTACACCAATTGAACAAGCTCCTTGGTAAGTACATTTAAGACTGGTGTTAAGGGTACTAGTCAACGTATATTTAAGAAATATGTACTTATTATACATAGATAAAGTTATAGGTACTTCTAACGTCACAGTTTCAATATGGCGTCTATTCATAGATATTATCTATACATACATAATTACCAATATGCCATTTAAACATATATAATTAATTTGACGTAGTTTGGGCCTTGACTCTGTATCAGTGAGTACAGGGTACAAATCCCACTTCAGCATGCACCAATAGATAGAAATGAAGGTAAATGAATTTTACAGTTGTGTAATTAAATACCACGGTGAGGGAAAACCTCGTGAGGAAACCTACCTGTTCCTGGAACAGGTAATAGTTAGTACTTTTAAATGGCGACACGTGTTACCACATGTCACATTGAATACTGACTTGGTCAACACGTGGGTTCGAGGTGGCCATAGAGTAACTACCTTCGCAATTGCGATGGACACCTGCACCTCTGACCACCGTGAACGCGTTTTTGTCCTATAAATTTCTTACCGAATAGTAGTATACGGCTCTCTCAGTTGGGCAATGGGATATGAACCCATCAGGATCTGTATGGGCCGGGGCACGATGGACGGAAACACTAGACCGGGACAGTCACATAGACGAACCTATTGACAACATACATAATACATAAATCCATAAACATACAAAATACTAAATACCTTAAGGGCCCTACAGACAACCGCCGAGCTGGACGCCGTTTGAGATTACCACAACTAGCTGTGTGATCATATTTGAAATGTAAATTAAATTTTATGTAATCAATTTAAAAATTTTAGAATTTGATGTTAAATGAAATGAAATGTAATTTTATGTGTTGTGTATTGTGTAATTCAATTATTGTCTTTGAATTCTATTGTATGTTGTATATTGTATGTATTGTGGATGCGAGACAATATATTATAATTATATATGTGAGTAAAGATATTATTATTATTACATACACGTCCTTTACATAAATACATACGTTCACGCCCCTATGGCCCGAAAAAGGCAGTGACAATTAGGTCATCTTGAAAGATCCTGACAAATCTGTTACCTCACTGATACCCATTAACCTTCTCGTAAATGCTTTTCAGTTCTTTACATTACGTACTTGAGAAGAATTACGATCAAACAAAGAATTTCAAGGAACCACCTCCAGTGACGTATCTAAATATTGCTTGTTGGATGGTGTTCCTACATTAAATACTAGGTGAAATACTATTAGTACAGGATGCAAGGAAAACACGTCTTCTTCGGTTAGCAGCATTCATTGAGGGAGGGAATTGTGACCTGCCTGCATTCTTAGTGGATTGATGCAAAAGCAAAGTGTTTGCCCTACCCTCGGTCACTGACCCCGCGAGTAGCTAGCCTACATACATCACAGTTCGGTACACAGGGCAAGTACCTTACCTGTGGCGTCCAAGAAATAGTCTGGTACACGATCCAACTATACTAATAATAATGTAATAATAATATTTTTATATATATTATTACACCAATTGAACTAGCCCCTTGGTAAGTTCATTTAAGACTTGTGTTAAGGGTACTAGTCAACGTATATTTAAGAAATGTATACATATTATATATAGATAAATACATATATATGTAGCATATATAATCAACGACCAGACTGGAAAGCAGTAGAAAAGCGTAGTTCTTAACTCTGCCTCCACCGGGAATCGAACCCGGGACCTCACAATTAGCGTTCCGGCGGCTAACCGATCGCGCCACGGAGGTCGTCTAACTATGAAAATGGTCCTTCGAACTGTTAATTCTAACACTGTTATATTATACTGTACATCGAACTAGCTTTTTAGTTTATAGTCTGTGGTTTACGTTTTATATAACAATGCTGTTGTATTTTAGTATGTGTAGTGTAGCAGTTTATCACGATTAAAAGGTAGTATATGAGAAATTGGCACAGATACCTGAATTTTTTTACTTTCGCTTTATTGACATCCATACACCTTTAACACTCGAAGGTTATAGGTACTTCCAACGGCACCCTTTTTCAATATAAATTTTATCTGTCATCTCTCATTGATGTACATTAAACGCTAAAAGTGCAGTCCCAGTAACTTTTATAAGGTTTACGTTTATACGAACAAAAGACAATATCTTTCATTTCAAAGCACGCGAACGTATAGTGGCAATGACAATGCATAGTGGCGCCAGTTTTAAAATGTAAAATATTGTCTTTTGTTCTTATAAACGTAAACCTTATAAAAAAATATTAGGACTAGACTTTTAGCGTTTACTTTACATTATAGCCTATTTGAAAAAGGGTCAGAAACTACGAAAATACACATGAATTGCAGATATAACTTCAGTAAATTTTTTTACACAAAACAATACTTTTAGGTACCCTGGGTAAAACTCAATAGAGTCTGAAAATGCTTCGGTGTCAAGGAGTCTTGGATCTGTTAAAGACCCTTCTAATATATCTACAAAGCTTTTGTATTTATGGACGATAAGAGTCTCCCGTCCCGTTCCACTTTCGCTTCATTGACACTCATACACCTCCTCATACACACGCGGCGGTTATAGCTACTTCTAACGTCTTACTAACTTGACTAAACTGTAAACATACCAACTTACTTGTCGTCTTGTATACACTTTTTGGGTACATTGGGTAAAACTTACCTGTGGCTTCTAATACATACCCTAGAAGTGCTTATTATTGACAGAAAATGGTCCTTCGAACCGTTATGGCAGTTATATGCACTTTTAAGATTTATAAACCGGCATTTTGTTATTTTTTTAGAGAGGCTACAGGATTAATGTTTTTCTTGGTTGGAAGTTGGACTGTGTCAGAAAACTTGTGGAATAGGATACACTTTTTGGGTACACTGGGTAAGACTCACCTGCGGCGTCAAATAGATAGTCTGAAAGTGCTTCGTGTGCCCAGGAGTCTTGGACACTGAGACCCCCTTCCTTCCCATTCGTTAATGAAGACTTTCCCACTCTAATAAGACTCTACTGTACTAGTGTCGAACTCAACTATGGTCCTTCGAGCCGTTATGGCTGTTAAACACGGCATTTTATTATTTTTTAAAAGCGCCTACAGAACTACGTGTGTTCTTGGTTATTTATGCATGATATGATAGCAACATGACCAATATTCGTCCTTATTATGCTAAAACTGACACAAATGTTACTGTTTTCACGGTTACCATGACAACAATCTCACCTGCGGCGTCAAATACATAAGAAATCGCTAAATTACCCGCAATCTGGCAAAAAACACGCATGTGTCATACAATGTAGGTAAGTATCTCCAAGTGTGGGTAACTTACCTACATACATACACATCACGCCTGATTCTCTGTAGAGGGGTAGGCAGAGATCACGGATCCCTATTTGTTCCGATCCTGACAGACCACTTTCGCTTCATTGACATTCATACATCTTCTCATACACTCTCGGCGGTTATAGATACACCTAACGTCACCTAATCTGACTGTTAATTACTAAATAATAATATCTAATGAGGCCGGCCCCTACGTAACCGCCCTTCCACTTCACTCATACATATTCCTTTTGTCAATCTGCTATCATTCATCCGCATATGTCCAAACTGAAGCATGCTCTTTTCAATCTTAGTCACTACATCTTCTTTCAAACCGCAAGCTTCCCTTATCACACTATTTTTAATTCTATCATTTAATGTAACTTACCTGCGGCGTCAAATAGATAGTCTGAAAATGCTTCGTGTGCCCAGGGGTCTTGGACATAGAGACCACCTTCCTACCCATTCGTTCATGAAGGTCGACTTTCCCACTCTATTAAGACTCTACTATACTAGTGTCGAACTCAACTATGGTCCTTCGAGCCGTTATGGCTGTTCAACACGCCATTTTGTTATTTTTTAAAAGCGCCTACAGAACTACGCGTGTTCTTGGTTATATATGCATGATATCATAGCAACATGACCAATATTCGTCCCTACGATGCTTTAAATTAACACAAATATTACTGTTTTCACGATATCATAACGTATAATTGTTTGTCCTACATCACACTGGTTGCTTGTCATAACAGTCTATATATAAGAAATCGCGGTGTCAAATATATAAGTAATCGCTAAATCACCCGCAAGAATGTATCAAAAAACACGCAAAATACAATGTAGGTAAGTATCTCCAAATGTGGGTAACTTACCTGCGGCGTCAAATAGATAGTCTGAAAATGCTTCGTGTGCCCAGGGGTCTTGGACACGGAGACCACCTTTCTCCCCATGATGGCGTTCATGAGTGACGATTTACCCACGTTACTACGACTCAAATATTCGTGATCTCTGTCTACCCCTCTACAGGTAAACGGGCGTGATGTGTATATACGTATTACGACTAAGCCACAGTAGTGAAAATGGTCCTTCGTACACACTCATACATCTCCTCATACACACGCGGCGGTTATAGCTACTTCTAACGTCTTACTCTTGACTACACTGTAAACATACATCGTGTCACTCTACCGCATTAGGGTTATCCTGTAATGGTAGGGCTTAACTTAATAATAATAAATAAATAACTTACTTGTGGTATAGGATACACTATTTGGCTACACTGGGTAAAACTCACCTGCGGCGTCAAATAGATAGTCTGAAAATGCTTCGTGTGCCCAGGGGTTTTGGACACGGACACCACCTTCCGCCCCATGATGGCGTTCATGAGGGACGATTTACCCACGTTGGGCTGCCCAACGCACCCGATGGTCAGGGTGCCATCTTTGAAGCGCTCGTGTTGGTAGAACGAGGAGTCGGGGGCTCCGATTATGGTTTCGCCTGGGAGGTAAGTTGTAGTATGAGATATGAGGGTCAACATTGCTTAGTTTTGTTTGTAATGACAATACATACATACATACGCTTCTCTACTTATGTATACACACTCCCTTTTTTATTATGGCTGGGTAGTCAGAGGCTTGAATGCCCATCTCCGAAATTTCGAAGGCATTTTAGGTATGGGTCATTCGAAGCCCGCGTATCACTAGATAGACAGCGCCCAACGTGATAGGTAGTGAACCGTATCGCCGTATATAGGCACTGACTATTACCTAACTTCAGGGATAGGCAGGTTTCCTCACGATGTTTTACCGTTAGCGACTGTAAATTATGTACGTAAATTAAAAACACATATTTAAATTTCATTCATTGGTACACGCCAGAGTCGGGATTCGAACCTAGGACCTTTTTCATACGAAGTCTGAGGTCTTACCCACTGGGCCACAGCCGCTTTTTAACAGAGATTTAGATTTTTTATTTAGATTTAGATTTTATTAACACATTCGTAGACACGACGTTTGTGGACGTCCTGTAGGTAACATTACGATGTGACGGACGTGTACACACGTCGGAATTTCCGATTGTTTTGTAATAATTAAACCTCTATTTATAGCAACTGAAGAGCCATAGTATAAAAGAATAACATGTTAGCGTCACATCGCGATACTTTTTTGAATCCTATGTCACAACGCAAAGAAATTATTCGCCGTCACGTTTGCCGACGTCGTTTTTCTTCCTGTCAGTCGGCTGCTGTCACATCACGGTGAACCACGTGTTCGTCCTGGGTGTTTTTTGCCACGTGTTTTTTAACATAAACCTAAACATAAACGCTATCAATACTATGTGATGTGACAAGACGTTCCAGGACGTCGCGATAATTTGTATGGAGAAAAAAATGTCTCATCGCAAGTACATGGTCCGGCAGAAGTGTCCACGAACGTGTTAAGATTAATTTATTCGACGTAGCTCAGTCGTTTAGGGCTTGGCTTATCAGTGGGTACGGGGTTCAAATCCCGCTTGAGCATGTACCAATCGAAATGAAGTTTAATGAATTTCTATGTACATTTTCGTAATAAAAACACGTTTACGAAATGCATCGAATTATACGGTGAGGGAAAACATCGTGAGGAAACCTACCTGTTCGTCGAACAGGTGATAGTGCTTGTAAATGGCGATATGGCTTAACACCTGTCACATTGAGTACTGACTATCTGGTCAACACGTGGGTTAGAGGTCTCCATAGAATTACTACTTTCGCAATTGCGGAGATGGAAACCTGAACCTCTGACTACCCCGCAAGGGTTAATCGTCGTGAATGCGTGCGTGCGTGCAGTTTGTAAAGTAAATGCCACTTAATTGCCTTGAAAACAGAAGCAACTGTAGTAATGTTCGATTCAATCTATTGGGAAATGAGATAGCAGTGTCTCTAATATACTTATAACAACCTTGAGAATAATATGTCTCGTACGAGATAGTTTTAAGAGATTCGCGATTTATACTCATGATTAATAACTAACGGGACTTATCGCGTAAGTTTTTATAAAATAAATATGTACTATGTAAATAAAAACGTAACAGTGAGGGTAGTCAGAGAAGAATCTGACAGGGCGCTGCGGTTGAGGCGAAGAAATATGCATCGTCAGTCTGCCCGTGACCAAGGCTGCTGCAACGTAGCCGAAACGTCGGGTCAATAAAGGTAACTTTATTATACAAAAACTTACGCGATAAGTCCCGCTAGTTATTAATCCTACGAGATTTTCTCACATCCAAACAAAGGTAACTTCAACGCTCACTTACCGATCTCCACCTTCTCCTCCTCGTCAACTTCCACTCCCTTTTCTTCCGCGATCTTCTTCTCCCACGAGGAGAGGTCCACCTCATCCTGTACCACTTTTTTGCAAGCTTCTAGGAGTTTCGTGGCGCCTTCTGTGCACATACGCTGGCGACCTTTGCGACGGCGGATCTGGAGACCTTAAAGAAATAGCTGGTTAGTATTCTACATACATACTCCAACCACCAACAAAGCTGCTCACACCTCATCGACCGCCAACGAATATTGCACAACCGGATCCTCGTCAGCACTTTCGACCTACTTCGACCGCCAACGAACATATTTACATATTTCAACTGAATCCTCGTAAGCATTTCTGTCTCACCTCATATTTTTACTGTTACAAATAATCATTCCTGTTCACACTTCGAACGGAATCACTAGTGTAGTTTAGAATTAAGATATAGTTAGTAATAAATATTAATTAAGTAAATTAACTTGGTTTTTTTGAGTCTTCCTGCTGCGCAGATCGTATTTCGCCAGTTTAAAATGTAATTATTGTCTTTTGTTCTTATAAACGTAAACTTTAAAAAATACTGGGACTGCACTTTAAGCGTTTCCTGTACATTATACTCTATTTGAAAAAGTGTCTGGCGACCTTTGCGACGCCGGATTTGAGCAGCTGCTTTGCATTCTACATACATACGACGGCCTCCGTGACGCGATCGGTTAGACGCCTGAACGCTAATCGTGAGGTCCCAAAGATTCCCAGAGGCAGAGTTAAAAACTACGCTTTTCTCCTGCTTTCCAGTCTGGTTGATTTATATATGCTATATGTGTATTTACCTATATATAATACGTATACATTTCTTAAATATACGTTGACTAGTACCCTTAACACAAGTCTTTAATGTACTTACCAAGGGGCTAGTTCAATTTGTGTAATAATGTCCAAATATTATTATTCTAAATACATACACATAACGCCTGATTCCCTGTAGAGGCGTAGGCTGAGGTTCAAGTTTGCATCTCTGCAATGGCGGAGGTAGTAATTCTATGGTATCTCGAACCCACGTGTTGACGAGATAGTTAGCACTCAATGTGTCAGGTGGTAAACCATGCCATCATATACAAGCATTGACTGCATCGTAAATGTATTTTTAGAAAAATATACATAGAAATTCATTACACTTTATTTACATTGCTACATGCTCAAGCGGAATTTGAACCCTGGACCCACAGATACAGAGCCAAGCTCCAAACAACTGAGCTTCGTCGAACTCTACACTTTATAATCGTCTATTATACATCACCTCCCACCTTTGACGACCTCCGTGGCGCGATCAGTTAGACACCTGAACGCTAATCGTGAGGTCCGGGTTCGATTCCCGGTGGAGGCAGAGTTAAGAACTACAGTTTTCTTCTGCTTTCCAGTTTGATGGTTGCTTACATATGCTATATATGGATTTATCTATATATAACAACTATACATTTCCTAAATACACATTAACTAGTACCCTTAACACAAGTCTAAAACGAACTGACCAAGGGGCTAGTTCTATTGGTGTAAGTGTCCAAAATATTACTATACTAGTGACCCGCTCCGGCTTCGCACGGGTATAAAATATATAGCCTACTCCACTATTTAATGGATGTTATTATACACATAAACCTTCCTCTTGAATCACTCTATCTATTAAAAAAACCGCATCAAAATCCGTTGCGTAGTTTCAAAGTTAAGCATACAAAGGGACATAGGGACAGAGAAAGCGACTTGTTTTATACTATGTAGTGAAGAACAACTCACCCGCCTTATCCTGACTGCCGCCTCTCAAGTTATACCCTGGACAAGACGTGAAGTATACCACTTGTAACATTGGGTATGTGGTGGTAAAGTACTCATACCAAGCTGCCACCACGGAGGGTGGTACCAAGTCTACCTTGTTCAAGACTAGTACCATAGCTTTGTTTTGGGAGATCACGTGTTCGTACAACGAGGGAGGAAACATACAACCCTGTAGAATAGAGAGAAAATGTTTTCATACATAGTTTTAAGAGATTTATACTTATGATTAATAACTGACGGGACTTATCGCGTATGTTTTTTTATAATAAAGTTACCTTTATTAACCCGTCGTTTCGGCTACGTTGCAGCAGCCATGGTCACGGGCAAACACGTCGGGTTAATAAAGGTAATTTTTATCGTACAGGGAGGGAGGAAACATACAACCCTGTAGAAGAAAGAAAATATCTATTTGACACACTTGCGATTTATACTCATTTTATTTACTATGAGAGACCGGGTCATATCACGATAAATTAATAAAGATATCTGATTACCTTTATTTTGTCCGACGTTTCAACCCAGTTGCATAGGCCGTGGTCGCGGGAAGACTAGCTAGCTATAATATATTCGCTTTAAGAAAACAGTGACGTCATCAAGGTCTCCATGATTTAACCAATGAGATTTTATAGGGGTTGTCTGTTATTGGTCAATGTGACTTCTTTTCTCATTTACTCACGTCTCATTGGTCAGTTTGAGCTCTGATTTTCATTACGTCACTATTTACTTAACGCGAATAGACTATAGCTAGACTAACGGGAAGTCCGTCTCAGCTAATAATGTTCCAATTGTGAGGGTAGACAGATATTAGCTGAGACGGACTTCACGTCTAAACATCGGGCAAAATAAAGGTAATCAGATATCGTTATTAATTTATCGTGATATGACCCGGTCTCTCATAGTAAATAAAAAAGCAAATATCTTCATACATGTTCTTCTTGTTATGCGGATGAATGATAGCAGATTGACAAAAGGAATATATATGAGTGAAGTGGAAGGGCGGTTACGTAATAAGACATTTGACAGTCAGATATACGCTATATTGTAAAAAGGTGTTAGGTGTACCTATAACCGCCGAGAGTGTATGAGAAGATGTATAAGTGTCAATGAAGCGAAAGTTGTCTGTCAGGATCGGGATCCTTGGAGCGGATGGATGAAAGGAGGGTTACGAAAGGAATCTATAAAGCTAAATAGAAGGTAGAGTTGGACGGGGTAGGCCGCATAGAACTTATTACAGCTCAAATTGGAGACTTCTCATACATACACATCACGCCTGATTCCATGTACAGTATAAGGCCGAGATCACGGATCCCCATCTGTCCCACTGATAGACCACTTTCGCTTCATTGACACTAATTCAAGATGTATGAGTGTCAATGTCAATCTTATACACACTGCAGCCGCGACACAAAGCCGTGTAGCCGAGTGTTCATCATACTATTTTTCATACATTTTTCCGTGAGTCGATTTTGAGTCGGGTCACGTGACCAATCGAGAAAAATCTATCATAGCCCGCCCGACTCAACTCGACACGCGGCGTAAATTGTGTCCAAGTGTTCATCATAGCCAGGCAGATCACAAAAACGTCACATGCCACATGCGTTTTGTTTTTTTGAATTCTTTATTAAGCCATTCACCACTTAGGTTATGTCGGCTGAAGTACAAACACTGATGCCACGGCGTTTGCACTTCTTGTTATTTCATCGCCATGGTTACATCAACGCCGCCAGCCGCTACAACCGAAGAAAAACGAAACCGATGCTCCAATTTCTTGCTCTCTTCCTTGTTCTTCGGTTCGTTCCAGTTGAAGATCCAAAGCTTATCCCAAAGCGAACATATTTAGCCAGTTTGGCATCACAATTGACTAAATATTCAGCCGAAAATAATTATTTGTATTTTCAACTTTCACTGAGCTGCTGACTTTGTTTACGCACCATAGACGACTGCGTTTTGTTAATGAAGCATAAATATAATATGTAACCGAGATTGGTGCTTGCTGCCATCGATACAGGTTGGCATGGTAACCTAGTGATGGCACTAAGGTTGAGTTTATATATGCTTGTTTTTGTTTAATAAAGATTATTATTATTATGATTTGGACATGTTATGCGGATGAATGATAGCAGATTGAACAGGCCCCTATAGTCCACTCACAGCGACAGCGATATATATTCACAGCCGAGTGTGTTTAAGTTACTTCCGCATACACACTCTATTGGAAAGTGTATTTTATAGGTACTTAATAGTATTGTATCTGTGACATCCATATACCTGTATATGGATACATACACTCCACTATGAGTATGTTATAGCACCTAATGCATGTCGTAGGAAGCGACTAAGGGACTAGGGGTAACATCTATTGGGCAATAGGCTAGCATCCTATCATCAATGTTCAATATAGTTTCTATCCAATCCATTGACATGTATGTATGTATGTAACTTTGACCTCTACACATACTCCAGGGCCCTTACTCCACTAATTCATTTTAGCCACAATATTACTTCAGTATCGATACTGTGGCACTTCAGTGGCCGTAATGTGACACTTTTGGCACTCCACTAACCATACGTCAGTCAATGTCAGTTCAATACCCTTATATTTGGTACTTCAATATTGACATTTCTATACTTGAGTTGCCACTGAAGCACCACTGACTCGCTATTGAGGCACAACTGTGGCAGTTCAAAATATTAGCAGAGTGCCACTTTTACAGCCGAGACGCAGAAGTAACGCAGTAGCGACGCAGTTGTGTAGCTATCAAAGTTAATTAGTGGAGTAGGTGTGACATTGAATGATATAATTAAAAATAGTGTGATAAGAGAAGGTTGTATGAAAGAAGATGTAGTGACTAAGCTTGAAAAGAGCATGCTTTGGTTTGGACATGTTATGCGGATGAATGATAGCAGATTAACGAAAGGAATATAATATGACAGTTAGATAGACGCCATATTGAAACGGGGTGTCATTAGAAGTACCTATAACCTCCAAGTGTGTTAGAGGTGTATGAATGTGAATGAAGCGAAATTCTTTTGTCACCCGTTCTAGGTAGCAATCTATATGTCGTAGATTGTAAAAAGGAACGTCAAGCTAACATTGGCTTAGGTGTATTCGGAACGTGCATTGGCAACACTATGATGTGAGGTGTCAACTGTCTACTGATGGAACGTCACTTTGAAAAAGAAAAACCAGCGAGGCGGGTGTGCCAACGTACGACCGACTTCACCGCGTTCTGAAAAGAGGTTATCCGTATTCATCCGGGTAGTGTTTGATTATTCTTGTTTAATTGTAACTCGGTTGTGATTAAAATAAATCGGAGAGTACTTTAGAAGCCTTATTTCGTTTAATTTGAAGATGGATAAAGATGAACGCCCACACCTCTCCCCTTTATATATATGCTATGCTATACTATATATTGCTATGCTATGCTATACTATATTGTTTGTTTGTTTGTTTTCCTTTCTTATTGGCATAGTGCCGTGGGCATGTGTTTGGGTTTGACACTCTACTTATTATTTTATTATTGTATAATGTAGGGAATGGCCCTGTCTGTCACTAATACCGGTTACGCTAAGGCGTGACCTAGTCTGTGACAGCAGGACGATCAGTTACAAAGTGTACTCTAATCAAAATGTCTAATTTATAAGGTTTAAATTGTATCTTTTGGAAAATAAAGAATTATTATTATTATATACAGTCCACTTACAGCGTATCGGACGTCCGCAATAAGCAGCAACACGTCACACATCTCAAGCACCCGCCAGAGCTGTCGCCACGTCTCCAGATTGAGTTCGAAGTAGGACATGTCTTGCCATAGGGGGCACTTCTCTATTGATGATATGTAGGACTGTGGGGAATAATAGAGATGTTATGGTGGTACAAATATATGTATGTATATATATATATATATATATATATATATATATATATATATACACAGGGTTACAGGAAAAGCCGACCTAGATCCGTCAAGGGCGTGTAGTACACATCATTTCTGAATGATTTCACTATGGAACCCCCTATCCTAAACTTAACCGTTTTCAAGATTTTCGAGTTTTAATTTTTTTTATGAAAATGCCCAATTATTCTCAATTTTTATTTAAATAAAAAATGAGATGCTTAATGACCTCAATGACTAAAATTGCACGTAATGTAAATCTTAAAAACGGTTAAGTTTAGGATGGGGGGTTCCATAGTGAAATCATTCAGAAATGATGTGTACTACACGCCCTTAACGGATCTAGGTCGACTTTTCCTGTAACCCTGTATACAAAGTAGCAAGATGATTTGGTATATCGGATTTTTGCTAAAAACCTAGGCATTTTGCGAAAGCACTTATTATTAGACAATGTTCATCAACTATTACTAACTAAAAGCGATTCGTTTTCTGTTGATAGGTAACATAATTATATTAATAAATTTATTTCACTAAGTTTCCTATCTTTACCATTTTTATAAGCTAAGGCGATAGGTACCCAATCCTGGTCACAAAGGACTGTGGGAAGTAATGCAATGTTAATTTTAAATCTAGCTGGCGCCATCTGTTGAAATTATGTGTAACCACAAACCAAATATAATAATAATAATATTTAGACATTATTACACCAATTGAACTAGCCCCTTGGTAAGTACATTTAAGACTTTGTGTTAAGGGTACTAGTCAACGTATATTTAACAAATATATACTTATTATACATGGATAAATACATATATAGCATATATAATCAACAATCAGACTGGAAGTAGAAGAAAAGCGTAGTTTTTTTAACTCAGTCTCCACCGGGAATGGAACCCGGGACCTCATGATTAGCGTTCAGGCGTCTAACCGATCACGCCACGGAGGTCGTCGATATATATCAGGAACTATACTGGTTCGAATTCAATAATTGTTTTTGTGTTAGATAGACCATTTATTAAAGAAGGCTTTAGGCTATATAACATCACCCTGCTACTAATAGGAGCGAAGAATCACTACATAGTATAAAACAAAGTCGCTTTCTTTGTCCCTATGTCCTTTGTATGCTTACATCTTTGAAACTACGCAACGGATTTTGATGCGGTTTTTGTTAATAGATAGAGTGATTCAAGAGGAAGGTTTTTATTTATAATAACATCCATTAAATAGTGGAGTAGGCTATATATTTTATACCCGTGTGAAGCCGGACCGGGTCACTAGTATATATATAAGTAGCTGGATGATTTGGTATATCGGATTTTTGCTAAAAACCTAGGCATTTTGCAAACACACTTATTATTAGACAATGGTGATCATTCCTTATTCTTCTGTTACCTATCAACAGAAATCTAAGTAGGTTAGGTTAATAAATGATAAACAATGCCAGAAGCGAATCGCTTTTGTAATTGTTGATCACTTTTGCCTAATTATCCGTGTTTCCGCAAAATGCCTAGGTTTTTGCAAAAACCCGAAATATCAAATCATCCTGCGACATGTATACATAGAGACTGAATTGTTCATCACTTACGGGCAAGGGTAACATATTAGCATATTACTTACTAAGGTCAACAATTCATACATAAAAGTACATAGTATTCTATGAAATTATATATTAACGGTGAGGGAAAACATCGTGAGGAAACCTGCCTATCCCTCATAGGTATATAGGATAGGTAATAGTCAGTGCCTATATACAGCGATACGGTTCACTACCTATCGCGTTTGGTGCTGTCTATCTAGTGATACGCGGGCTTCGAATGACCGAAACCTAACATGCCTTCGAAATTTCGGAGATGGGCACTCAAGCCTCTGACTACCCCGCCATAATAAAGAAGGGAGTGTGTATACACAAGTCGTGAAGCGTATGTATGTATGTATATATGGAAATCGGGCGTGACAAATATATTTCATTATTGAAACCAAAGTTTAGTGAGTTTGTCACTTTTTAGTACTCGTATTTATACTAGGACAGTAAAATGGAATCTGTTGTGCGATAGGCTAGCAACCTGTCTCCAATGTTCCATTATGACATCACAGCCGCAATATTAAAGCTTTAAAGTGACATATTTCTGAGGTTTTGTCCACCCCGAAAGGGATTAAATGACGTGAATGCATATCGACACCTAACAGCGCACTTTTTTTAAACGCCATTTTTGGCGAAAATTAGTTAAACATACAGATCGATTCAATTTATTTTTCTGCGTCGATCGGTGTTGGTTTCATAGCGAAATGACGACTTTTTTTGGCGTGTAGGCGGTAAAAATATTGAATATTTTTGCTTTTAACGACAACTTTTTCAAGTTTAAACCTCTCTCCTGTAAAGTTCGCTAAATGGCGTTTAGGACAAGTGCGCTGTTAGGTGTATTATATTATGTATGTAAAGAGCAGTCCCAGTAACTGTTTATAAGGTTTAAGTTTATAAGAACAAAAGACAATATTTGACATTATAAAAGTGGCGCCACTATGCATTATCATGGCTATACGTTCGCGTGCTTCGAAATGAAAAACATCGTCTTTTGTTCTAAATAAACTAAAACCTTATAATCAGTTACTAAGACTGCACTGTTAGCGTTGACTGTACATATAAGAATTGTGGCGGTTATTAGTACTCCTAACGTCACCCTTTTTCAATATAGCGTCTATCTGACTGTTATATGTCTTATTAGACCGGCCCCTACGTAACCGCCCTTCCACTTCACTCATATATATTCCTTTTGTCAATCTGCTATCATTCATCCGCATTAATGTTCGACTCAGTAAGTACCTAACTAACCCTATAAATCGAATCCTAAAAGCCTAAAATACTTTTTGGCCGCTCACAAAGTCGCTAATGCACTAGGCATTAGAGCAAGTCTGGATTAGTTAGGTCTAGACTTAGGTATTAAGTAATACCTAGGTTCAGTAATCGATAACTATCACGCAATAGATTGCCTTTCGGTTTTTTATAAAATGTTAACAAGCAGCCGTTCTTTCTAGCATGTCGTAGGCGGTGACTACGGATAAATTGAATAATATTATGGCGATGGGCTAGCAACCTGTCACCAATATTCCCTGTGACATTAAAACCTCAATATTTATTTATTATTTTATTTTTATTTCCTTATTATTATTAAGTTAAGCCCTACCATTACAGGATAACCCTAATGCGGTAGATTAACACGATTTTTACAAAAATAAACGTATAACAAAAATATAACATTGCTATCTAATATCAACTTAACCTATAACATAAAATATATATATACCCAAACGTGTGAATTCTCCCAGATCACAATTGAATAGGTCCAGCTCTCATATATATAATAATAATATTACACAAATTGAACTAGCCCCTCGGTAAGTTCATTTAAGACTTGTGTTAAGGGTACTAGTCAACGTATATTTAAGAAATATATTCATATTATACATAGATAAATACATATATCGCATATATGTATAATCAACGACCAGACTGAAAAACAGTAGAAAAGCGTAGTTCTTAACTCTGCCTCCACCGGGAATCGGGACCTCACGAGTAGCGTTCAGGTGCTGAACCGATCGCGCAGCGGAAGTCGTCACGTATTATATCTTCAAGTTTCCGTCCACCCCGAAAGGAATCAAAGAATTTGAGTGTATATGTACTATATTAATACTCACATGAAAATATCTCTGTTCATTGGCCTCTAACTCCGCTTTGGTCATGTTGTGACTCCATTCAGGTCGTTTCGGGAAGGACAGTTCAGCCGGGAAGTAATCCTTGGGTTCAATCTCTGACGCTGTCTCCGGCAGATGGTTTAGAGATAATCTGGAAAGATATAATAAAGAAAGGAAAAGAAAAAACTTTATTCACTACATAGCATGGAACACAAACATGGAAAAAATTAATGTAAAGAAAACCATTGATGCAGTATGCAAAACATATACAGGCTACATCACTGTTCCTCCGGCAGCACCCAATCGAAAACTGTCACAAGCTGCATATAATAAACATACACACAATAATTTATTTATAATATACATCGTGACAAAAACATATATAATACTTACTCATACATAATATTGATATACAATAATTTATAATCATACTTTGGAAAACATAACATGCACATCAATTCACCATTTAATCCCTTTTAGAGTGGGCAGAACCTTGGAGATTTAATATCACCAAGGGCACTTATACAGGGTGTAACAGAAGAGTGTAGCAATACTTTAGGGCTAGATTCTCTATCACCTACTTAGTGTAATTGTAAAGTTTTAGCTCGATATCTTAAAATCTAGAATTTTCCATAATCTGATACTCAAAAATGAGTAAGTACCTAAGAAAAAATATTACAATGTCCCATCCCTAGTGCAACTGAAAGCAACTAGTAAACAGAGAGAGACAAAAGAAAGTTCGGCGCCTTCATGATTACCGCAAGGAAATTCAATTCGCACTATTTCCTTAGCATTAAGTCTCATTTTCCTGAGACATCGGCATTCGTCAAAAGAATCAGGCGCCTGCTACCTATTGCAGTACATTGTGTTATTGAGAATTGAAAGTTAATCATTACGAAATAAGGCTCAAAATCTGTTTGTAGTAAATATGGATTGGGATTTTTGTCGGCGATTCAAAGTTTGTTTACTTTTCAGTAGGTTATTGAGAATTGTAGTCCCGTGCTGGTCTGGGACTAAAATAGAATGTAACCGGCTGCCTTCTAACCGGCATGTCGTAAAAGGCGACTAAAGGACTAGGGGGTTTGTTAGGTATTTTGGGCGATTGGCTAGCCACCATCCCCAGTGTACCAAAATCTTTTATATCTTTTATGTCCCCCAACGACAGGCTAAACGTGACAAAAGGGTCTTTGTAATCTTTTGTTCTGTCCACCCCTTCGGGGATTATGGACGTGATGCATATGTATGTAGGTAACCGAACAAATTTATCTGACCTTTCTTTCACATACAAGATAATTTATTGAAGCCTGCCAACCCGGTTATTATTTTTCTCATAAACATCACGACTGTAATGCCTTGTTCAGTAGTTACCAGGTACCTACATAAAAACTAAACGTGACGGAAGAGGTTTTATGTTTTACCTCTTTAGGATTTGAAGTCAAAGTTTAGCGTAACCTAATCATAAAACTTTCGCTCTTTAATAGGTAAGTGACAGGTAGTTAATCCTCGTAAGGGTAGACTGAACTTAGGGTGACTTAAGATAATTAGCATTGGGTCACATTAGAATTTCAATAGAATCAATACTTATGATAATAACTGTGACACGGAGTCACTTTAGAAATAAATAGAGATTGTCAGCCTTTCGACCAATGATAGTTTAGTCTCTTAGTCGCGTTTTAGGACTTAGGTACCGAAAGAATGAATTCAAACTTGATACGTACATAAACACAAGACAAAGTATTACATATCTTTATGTTTTAAATAAAAACTATTTAAAACATAAATTGAATTTCATTATTTGAATAATCTTATTACCCTTCAAATTATGTTATTATTAACTAAGTTAGACTGACCTGTTGGTTTTTATTGAGTTAGCAAATTCTTGATAAGATTCCGTACAGTTTCACAACTTTCACATCAATAGTAGGTATCATGACACTGAACCACTACACTTCTTAGTTAATAATAAACTAAGATAATTATCAGCTATTTGCTCAAAACGGTCGGTCGGCCCCAAACACTCCCACACACAACATCATATTATAGTATTCATTATTACTAAAAGACATATTAATTAGTTTACTTTCACGCACGAATCTCGAAAATCTCAATATGCAAAAACGTTGCCAACTGGACAATTGTCAAAAATCAACTGAGTAACTAAAACAAACAAAACTAACAATAGGTAAATTTCACTCAAAATTCTAAGGGCGATTCCATACAAGCGTAATGTGATTAGGTACCTGTATTTGTGGTTACTTACCTACATTACATTTGAACATGAGAATTTAATTTAATGATCTACAACTAAAGATACTGAAATGATGGTGTTACGTGCCTACTGATAATGTATTATGAAATGCCCGTGCTAGTCCGGGTCTATCCAGTGCTGGGGGCCTACCACAAGCTTTATTAAAACAGACCAAACGCAGAGCAGTTCAGTTTAGGTTCCTAAACTGAATCGCAATATTTGGTACCACAAGCTCTTTAAAACAAGTCTGCTTTTGAATCGCAACGCGATCGATGAACGACTCATTATTCGTTTTCGTTCAACCAGCTAGCTTGGCTTCCAAAATACATAGAGCTCCCAACTTAGAGAGTTCATTATTTATTGGACTACTATTGCCGTGAGCCGCAAGCGTTCGAAAGTCTAAATGTAGATATTTAAAATGTTGTAAATAAAATATAATTTTGAAGAATCTATTATTATTTTTAAATTTGTTTTTATGAAATTAATATTGACCATCTATTTCATGTCTACGACATTATTAAAACGATTAATTGTTTTTTTCTCTCTCAGAGTTATGTTTGATAATATATATGTTTTGAACGTTTGTTATTGTTTCTTCGAAATTCATAAGTTTCAACTTTTGTAAATAATCGAAAAAGTGCGTCTTGGTGTAACAGTGTTGTATTGTATATTTAGGAGATTTCTTCAGAAAATATATATACAAATATGAGGTAAGTAATACTTATAGTATAAATAACTTTGAATAGGTGTACAAATATGATATTTGAAAAATATAAAAAGAAAAAAAATCATATTATTCTTTCAATGGTATTTTTCTATAAATAGAAACTCAAGTGCACTTCTTTGGAATTTCAGTGAAGGTTCGCGACGCAGGGTAACCTTTAGGCAACTTGAGACCCTATGGGAACTACTAAACTCCCATAGAAGTTTGGCCACAGGGTACAATAAAAACGCGCAAGCCAGGGAGAATTTGAGATTACTCTGGACTCGGGGCGCAGAAACTCTAAATGCACACGGTGATGGCGCCGTCAAAGACTGGAAGGGGTGGTGCAAGGCAAGTGTCTTGGTATAAGTATAATAGTAATAACATTTACAACATACATTCTCACTAGGCCCTTGGTTCATTTAAGATTTTTTAAAGGGACTTTTATTAGGGGACTAGCCTATGGATAATTAAGAAATATATACATAGATCAATAAATAATTAAATAACATCAGTAATAAAGACCCAGATCGGAAAGCAGATGAAAAGCGTATTTCTTGACTGTGTCAAATTCCAATCTGTATCAAACAAACCTTGAGAAATAGTAGTAAAAGTATAATAATAAATCTTCTATTCTTCCTGGCATAGTGTAGAATGCAACTAAGGAAGTCATTGTTGTGACTTATGTATGTGTATATTTATGATAGATATATATTCAATACCTCAAATAATATCTTTTTCAGTATTGGAATGACTATAAGTCAAAGTTAAAAAGCAGGGTGGCCAGTGTACGGTCTTCGAGTAGCCGCACAGGAGGTGGGCCGTCATGCACCAAGCCTTTGACTGATGTGGAATTAAAATTCCTACACATCTTAGGCGATGGATTTGGCACTGGCATTGAAGGTGCTAGAGTGGAACCATTTGACGTGGTTAGTATATTTATTTCTGTAATAGCATAAATAGAATCCTTATACCAAAATAATAATATTTATTTCCACTATAGGGCATAGAAGCACTGGACACAGCCACCGACAGCACTGAACCAGGCCCTTCCTCCGCCATTCTTTTCCAACTTCCCACCACAGCACGTTCACAACATACACCTCACCATTCACCTCAAAGACCACATACACCTCACCATTCACCTCAAACACCACATACACCTCAAAGATCACATACACCGTACCCTTCACCTCAACACCAGCAAACACCCCAATGCAGACCACAAACATCTCCCAGAACACCCCTTCACTCTCCACGCCAGCCTAGAAGGCGGAGACAGAGGGAGCCAGTGCTGACTCATGAGGCAGCAAGGAGGCGGTTGGTACAGTTAGCTGAAAGAAGAGAGGCCAACGAACATCAGTTGTTAGCAATTTTACAAACAATTGCTAGTGAGCTCAGGGAGATAAAAGAAAGGTGACTTCATTGTTAATTCCTTATATTTTAGATTACATTTTAGTTTACAGTGTCTATTTAAATATTATATCCTTTATATTAAACATCAAATTCTCAGCACATCCTTAGTCACTAAACTTATACTAAATGATACATACATTTTCTTATTTTTATAACTATAATTTTTACCCTATAAAATGCATTAGGTTCCTATATTTGTTTAAAAAAATTTGTGCATATCTTCTTTAGGATGCCTCCCAGAGCCGAGTAACAAGTGCTGCTCGTGTTGCTCTTCCCAGCTGCAGCGCATGGCCACCATCTTCATGGAACACAGTTGATCCTGACCCTGATGATTGTGGTACAGTGGTCTCCATATCAGAAAAAGGAATATTGTTTTGTATGCATATGTTATGAAGTATAACACATGCATTTACAATGGATGCAGCGACTGTAGGAGAATAATGCAAAACTCGGTGTGACAAGAGACAGCGAAATCTTGCCTTAAGAAGGCCAATTGTTCTTTCAATAATATTCCTTGTTCTGAGATGTAGTTCCATGTAATGTGCCTCTGGTGAGCCTGGAACTGCTCCCTCTATGGGCGTCATCAGGTATCTCCGGAGAGGATATCCTGAGTCACCTATAAATCACCAAAGAAAAATAAGTTATTTGGAATACTTAAGAACATAATATATTTGTAGAATATTTCTCAAAATAATTATATTTTATATTAAGCTAGTAAATATTATATGTAGCATAGATTTTGAAATTGTCAATTATTAAGTAGTTTAGTTAGTATTTTTTATTATTATTACAAGACAATATTACCCAGGAGCCATGTGTTTTCATTTAATTGAGCTAAATGTTCTTTAACTGGATGAGTGTTCCAAATAAAAGAATCATGAGTGTTGCCACCATGGCTAGCATCAACACTCATGATTTTCATATTGGAGTCGCATATCTGGAACAAACATGAAATATTACATTATAATAATATTAATACTTTTGACATATACAAATAAAATTATAGAACAACAGTTTGCTCTTAGTTATTTATGTTCTTAGAATCTAACTGTTATTTAAAGTCTGTTTTAAATTAAAACTTGATTACTCACCAACTGAACGTTCAATGAATGATAATGCTTTCTACAAAAGTATCGCTCTTCGTTCAATTTTGGCCTTATGATTGCAACATGAGTGCAATCAATACATCCTAGCACACCAGGGATTCCAAACTTTGAATAAAACCTGTAACAAGGTTAAGACTTTATTATAGATTAAAATTATTACAACTTATTACTATACATGTATACACCTCACGCTCCACTTTACTGAAAAATTGCATCCTTATCCCATTAAGTTTTTATCTACAATTGGGGAGTGAATTAATTGCCAATTAACTGAAACACTTCTCAGCATGTCATATCAATGTGCATGTCATTTTGGGCCAATGGGTTTTGGGGTTTTACAAACTTACTCTGTTCTTATAGTGTTTCTTTCAGCTAAAGTTTGTGGAAATCGTATATATTTCCTCCTTAATTCTGGAGAGTTCAAATATGCGGTGACTTGTGCCAAGACTGATGATACTGTCTGTTGAGCCATGGAATGTGCAGATATCCCGCCAATAGGTCTTTGGTAGGATCCATTGGCATAAAATGCCAAAGCAGTCAAGACCTAGAAGTAAAAAATTACAATTATTCTAAATGCACAAACTATATGTGAATTCAAAGGCTATAATGATGTTCTGGGTGCCTATAAGTTGTAACCTAGGAGCGCAAAATGGTTTTGCTAACATTAAAATACACAATGCTAAATCACAATTCAATTTCCAACGTGTTATTGTTATGATTTTCAAAATTTTTATAGTAATATTTATTGCTTCTATTGACGCATGTTTAGGAGAAGTAAAGAGGATACATACCTTCGTTTCTACGGATAAATCTGTAGATCGCCGTGTAATGCGAAACTTTGGCCTCAATTCGTCACACAAGTCTGCACACACTTTTTTCGAGAGACGATATTGTTGAACAAACTCATTGTCATTCAATAGAAAGGGGTCCATTTGTTCGCGAATATGCATCCTCTGCATTTTTCTCCTGTTATTATATTCATAATCACTCTCCAGAAACTCTAAGTTAATCAATTCGTCACACATTTTGTTGCTAATGCAAATAATAATGATCCGAAATGTTAACAAGGGATGCGCAATATGTAAACGTTATGGGAATGAGCTAAAAATAGATATTTTTAGCCAATTTAAACGTATGAAAAAGTTGAGAAACTTCTCGGAATTCGTAATAGGCCGCGGCCGAGGAACTTTTTTTGGTCTGCTAGTTTTGACAGTTGAGCGATTCTTTTTAGGTTTGCAAACTGTCAAATAAGAGGTCATGGTACGAAATGAGTGAACGATTTCGGCTGGTCGGCTTTTAGCGAGCGAGCCAGTTTAGGTTCTGCTAATATGAGGTCGTGGTACGAAATTGCGAAGCAGTTCAGAATAGGTCGTAAACTGAATCGCTATAAGAGCTTGTGGTAGGCCCCCTGGGGGCCTACCACAAGCTTTATTAAAACAGACCAAACGCAGAGCAGTTCAGTTTAGGTTCCTAAACTGAATCGCAATATTTGGTACCACAAGCTCTTTAAAACAAGTCTGCTTTTGAATCGCAACGCGATCGATGAACGACTCATTATTCGTTTTCGTTCAACCAGCTAGCTTGGCCTCCAAAATACATAGAGCTCCCAACTTAGAGAGTTCATTATTTATTGGACTACTATTGCCGTGAGCCGCAAGCGTTCGAAAGTCTAAATGTAGATATTTAAAATGTTGTAAATAAAATATAATTTTGAAGAATCTATTATTATTTTTAAATTTGTTTTTATGAAATTAATATTGACCATCTATTTCATGTCTACGACATTATTAAAACTATTAAATGTTTTTTTCTCTCTCAGAGTTATGTTTGATAATATAAATGTTTTGAACGTTTGTTATTGTTTCTTCGAAATTCATAAGTTTCAACTTTTGTAAATAATCGAAAAAGTGCGTCTTGGTGTAACAGTGTTGTATTGTATATTTAGGAGTTTTCTTCAGAAAATATATATACAAATATGAGGTAAGTAATACTTATAGTATAAATAACTCTTAATAGGTGTACAAATATGATATTTGAAAAATATAAAAAGAAAAATATTCACATTATTCTTTCAATGGTATTTTTCTATAAATAGAAACTCAAGTGCACTTCTTTGTAATTTCAGTGAAAGTTCGCGACGCAGGGTAACCTTTAGGCAACTTGAGACCCTATGGGAACTACTAAACTCCCATAGAAGTTTGGCCACAGGGTACAATAAAAACGCGCAAGCCAGGGAGAATTTGCGCTTACTTTGGACTCGGGGCGCAGAAACCCTAAATGCACACGGTGATGGCGCTGTCAAAGACTGGAAGGGGTGGTGCAAGGCAAGTGTCTTGGTATAAGTATAATAGTAATAACATTTACGACATACATTCTCACTAGGCCCTTGGTTCATTTAAGATTTTTGTAAAGTGACTTTTATAAGAGGACTAGCCTATGGATATTTAAGAAATATATACATAGATCAATAAATAATTAAATAACATCAGTAATAAAGACCCGTATCAGAAAGCAGATGAAAAGCGTATTTCTTGGCTGTGCCAAATTCCAATCTGTATCAAACAAACCTTCAAGAAATAGTAGTAAAAGTTTAATTATAAATCTTCTATTCTTCCTGGCATATTGTAGAATGCAACTAAGGAAGTCATTGTTGTGACTGTTATGTATGTGTATATTTATGATAGATATATATTCAATACCTCATATAATTATTACATTCATCTTTTTCAGTATTGGAATGACTATAAGTCAAAGTTAAAAAGCAGGGTGGCCAGTGTACGGTCTTCGAGTAGCCGCACAGGAGGTGGGCCGTCATGCACCAAGCCTTTGACTGATGTGGAATTAAAATTCCTACACATCTTAGGCGATGGATTTGGCACTGGCATTGAAGGTGCTAGAGTGGAACCATTTGACGTGGTTAGTATATTTATTTCTGTAATAGCATAAATAGAATCCTTATACCAAAATAATAATATTTATTTCCACTATAGGGCATAGAAGCACTGGACACAGCCACCGACAGCACTGAACCAGGCCCTTCCTCCGCCATTCTTTTCCAACTTCCCACCACAGCACGTTCACAACATACACCTCACCATTCACCTCAAAGACCACATACACCTCACCATTCACCTCAAACACCACATACACCTCAAAGATCACATACACCGTACCCTTCACCTCAACACCAGCAAACACCCCAATGCAGACCACAAACATCTCCCAGAACACCCCTTCACTCTCCACGTCAGCCTAGAAGGCGGAGACAGAGGGAGCCAGTGCTGACTCATGAGGCAGCAAGGAGGCGGTTGGTACAGTTAGCTGAAAGAAGAGAGGCCAACGAACATCAGTTGTTAGCAATTTTACAAACAATTGCTAGTGAGCTCAGGGAGATAAAAGAAAGGTGACTTCATTGTTAATTCCTTATATTTTAGATTACATTTTAGTTTACAGTGTCTATTTAAATATTATATCCTTTATATTAAACATCAAATTCTCAGCACATCCTTAGTCACTAAACTTATACTAAATGATACATACATTTTCTTAATTTTATAACTATAATTTTTATCCTATAAAATGCATTAGGATCCTATATTTGTTTAAAAAAATTTATGCAAATCTTCTTTAGGATGCCTCCCAGAGCCGAGTAACAAGTGCTGCTCGTGGTGCTCTTCCCAGCTGCAGCGCATGGCCACCATCTTCATGGAACACAATTGATCCTGACTCTGATGATTGCGGTACAGTGGTCTCCATATCGGAAAAAGGAATATTATTTTGTATGCATATGTTATGAAGTATAACACATGCATTTACAATGGATGCAGCGACTGTAGGAGAATAATGTAAAACTCGGTGTGACAAGAGACAGCGAAATCTTGCCTTAAGAAGGCCAATTGTTCTTTCAATATATTCCTTGTTCTGAGATGTAGTTCCATGTAATGTGCCTCTGGTGAGCCTGGAACTGCTCCCTCTATGGGCGTCATCAGGTATCTCCGGAGAGGATATCCTGAGTCACCTATAAATCACCAAAGAAAAATAAGTTATTTGGAATACTTAAGAACATAATATATTTGTAGAATATTTCTCAAAATAATTATATTTTATATTAAGCTAGTAAATATTATATGTAGCATAGATTTTGAAATTGTCAATTATTAAGTAGTTTAGTTAGTATTTTTCATTATTATTACAAGACAATATTACCCAGGAGCCATGTGTTTTCATTTAATTGAGCTAAATGTTCTTTAACTGGATGAGTGTTCCAAATAAAAGGATCATGAGTGTTGCCACCATGGCTAGCATCAACACTCATGATTTTCATATTGGAGTCGCACTTCTGGAACAAACATGTCATATTACATATAATAATATTAATACATACTTTTGACATATACAAAGAAAATTATAGAACACAAGTTAGCTTTTAGTTATTTATGTTCTTAGAATCTAACTGAAATTTAAAGTCTGTTTTAAATTCAAACTTGAGTACGCACCAACTGAACATTCAGTGAATGATAATGCTTTCTACAATAGTATCGCTCTTCGTTCAATTTTGGTCTTATGATTGCAACATGAGTGCAATCAATACACCCTAGCACACCAGGGATTCCAAACTTTGAATAAAACCTGTAACAAGGTTAAGACTTTATTATAGATTAAAATTATTACAACTTATTACTATACATGTATACACCTCACGCCCCACTTTACTGAAAAATTGCATCCTTATCCCATTAAGTTTTTATCTAAAATTGGGTAGTGAATTAATTGCCAATTAACTGAAACACTTCTCAGCATGTCATATCATTTTGTATGTCATTTTGGGCGAATGGGGTTTTACAAACTTACTCTGTTCTTATAGTGTTTCTTTCAGCTAAAGTTTGTGGAAATCGTATATATTTCCTCCTTAATTCTGGAGAGTTCAGATATGCAGTGACTTGTGCCAAGACTGATGATACTGTCTGTTGAGCCATGGAATGTGCAGATATCCCGCCAATAGGTCTTTGGTAGGATCCATTGGCATAAAATGCCAAAGCAGTCAGGACCTAGAAGTAAAAAATTACAATTATTCTAAATGCACAAACTATATGTGAATTCAAAGGCTATAATGATGTTCTGGGTGCGTATAAGTTGTAACCTAGGAGCGCAAAATGGTTTTGCTAACATTAAAATACACAATGCTAAATTACAATTCAATTTCCAACGTGTTATTGTTATGATTTTCTATTTTTTTATAGTAATATTTATTGCTTCTATTGACGCATGTTTAGGAGAAGTAAAGAGTATACATACCTTCGTTTCTACGGATAAATCTGTAGATCGCCGTGTAATGCGAAACTTTGGCCTCAATTCGTCACACAAGTCTGCACACACTTTTTTAGAGAGACGATATTGTTTAACAAACTCATTGTCATTCAATAAAAAGGGGTCCATTTGTTCACGAATATGCATCCTCTGCATTTTTCTCCTTTTATTATATTCATAATCACTCTCCAGAAACTCTAAGTCAATCAATTCGTCACACATCTTGTTGCTAATGCAAATAATAATGTTCCGAAATGTTAGCAAGGGATGCGCAATATGTAAACGTTATGGGAATGAGCTAAAAATAGATATTTTTAGCCAATTTAAACGTATGAAAAAGTTGAGAAACTTCTCGGAATTCGTAATAGGCCGCGGCCGAGGAACTTTTTTTGGTCTGCTAGTTTTGACAGTTAAGCGATTCTTTTTAGGTTTGCAAACTGTCAAATAAGAGGTCATGGTACGAAATGAGTGAACGATTTCGGCTGGTCGGCTTTTAGCGAGCGAGCCAGTTTAGGTTCTGCTAATATGAGGTCGTGGTACGAAATTGCGAAGCAGTTCAGAATAGGTCGTAAACTGAATCGCTATAAGAGCTTGTGGTAGGCCCCCTGGTCTGGCATAAGTTAAATAGAATGTAACCGGCTGATTTCTTCCCGGGATGTCGTAAATGGCAACCAAGAGACCACATGGTCGGAATGTGTGGATAGATGGTATCCACATGACTAAATCATACACACAATCGTACAGGATATCTCCCATAATCCCCATAAAAATCAAAAGGAACGAGGAAGCCTCCGTCTCGGTAGGTATTTAGGTAAACAAAAAAGCCCATATAGCCCCTTAAACGCCTCTTACGACATGCCGGGAATAAGGCACCTTTAAGTCCAGACCGTTACGAAGATAAATAGATAGGTAATAATTATAAAAATACCTATTATAAAAATGCGCAAGCGACGGAATGTAACATAACTACGTTTACAGGTAGGTATAGGTAACATACCTAACAAACGCCGTAATCTCCTTAGGTTTGGACTTTGGACAGAATTTAGGCTTCTAGCAGTCTCCACGGTCTCATTTATTATGTGACGTCACGGGATCTCGCAAGACTTGATGGCAATAGGTAATAAGTGATAAAAGGTAATTCTACGACGACCCTAAGCGATGACTTACGACATTAGGAATGCTAAGCTAATCAAGTACCTAACATGTTCAACGCGTTAATTATGTAAAAAAGTGAACGCATAATATTACAATTGTATGTGAACTCGCCCTAATATCAGTGGCGGCGGCGGGCGGCTTTTCACAAAGAATGGACGGCACCTTCAAGGTGTTGGGGGTGGAGCCTATAGCTTTGAGCGCCTTTCCTGAAAGCGTTTGACTTCGCCGCCTACCTAGACAAGCAGTCTACGATTTACTCATAGTGATGGGTCGGAATTTTGTTGCGATCAGCTGATCGTGAATGTTACTCATTTTCAAATAGCTGTAAAAAAGGCAATTTCAGTCCGATCCCACTGAAACTTGGTATTTAGACTAATTAGGTGATGCTGTATACGACCCTGAAGTATTGCTACACTCTTCTGTTACACCCTGTATATGTATGTATATTGAAAGATATAATATATCATAATTTTGTTTATAAAGACACTTAGATAACATATATTCTTACAATTACATACATATACATGTGATTCGGCGTAGCTCAGTTGTTTGGGGCTTGACTCTGTATCGAGGGTACAGGGTTC